>BSBM01001248.1:4680000-4769831 GCA_027924585.1 Larix kaempferi | reverse complement strand
ATTTCCTCGTAAGATGTTATTGTCTCTCCCTCCTAGTGTATATTACCAGTGGATATGTTTACCAGCTCAAGGGTGGACTCTCAGCAAAAATAGCATATGCCGGACAGAGTTCCTAAGGTTGTGAAGGAATGTTGTAGTTGCACATTCAGTCTCCAAATGAACTATTCAAGCTAAGTATTTGTGTTATTGATGTTTCTATTTGTTTAAATATGTATAATTCATTTTAAGAAGCATGATTGATTTTAATTGTTGTGTGAATAATGTATGTATGCATTCCTATAATGGTTAAAATATACGATGATATATAAAATATTTGAAATAAGTAAAGAGTTATTCCAAGAGTTGGTTATTGGATGATGCTATCACCATGAGGTACGTACACATTTTGATTGTTATAGTTTAGTGTAATGTCCCTAAAAATACACCTTTAAAAAAATGGTAACTGATCTTTAACTATCGTAACGACACGTGCTTCTTTAAATTAACTTCAATACTGAGAAGTGAGATGGTGAAATCTACTGGTTTGCAATCCGACTAACATAATTTTTTTCTTTTGTCGAAGTGTGATATGGTCTTTGTATTTCTTTGTTTGGTATAATGATAATATTGGGCCTGTTTTAGTTTTAAGGGATGATGATTATGAACTTATGACTTGTCTTTTCTTAATTATGATATATCAAAATTATGTATACCTTCTTTACAGTAGGATGCTTCCTCTATGGTTGAGAATGTGATTTCTACTGAGCCTGAGTTTACTTAGTTGTAACAAGCTAATTCCTTTTTACGTACCCTTCTTGCAGGTGATGGTTTACTTAACATACGCTTGTAGCGGTTTATGATGCAGGTCCTAAGTGCTAATACAAAAGTATATAAACATGGCTAAATACTTACCAAAATTAAAATTTCATGGGAATCTTGTATATTTCCACATGCACCACAAAAATACTATGGATAGAATAGGGAAACATTAATTCCACCAAGTTTGGTCTATGCTAGATCTTGCACTAAGTGAAGGTTTTGATAATCGTATTTAATCAAAGTCGTTTCTTTGGAAGGTCTGGGTAAAGATTTGAAGTAGAGGTAGGTTGGAACTTTAATGGCAGTCAATGTGATGGACAGAGGGACATGAATCGAAGGTCTCCACGCAAGCCTTTTCATTTAACACTCCAGTATGGGGAGGGTTTACTCATTGGTGTTCCTTGTGAAGTCCTTTCTAGGTTTTATTGTTTTGGATGAAGGAGAGGGAAGCCAAGGGATTCCTCTCTATACTTCATATAAAAGTCGTTGCACAGAGGTAGAGCTGAGCTCTGGTGTTTCTGAAGTGAAAGATCATTTAGCCTGCTACAAGATGCATCAAACAAAATTAGGAATGGTTATTACTTTTAGTATGCACTCTATTTTTGAGGGATTGTTCTGTACTATTTCTGTGTTTTGTATGGTCTAACTAAATATTGGTTTTGTTGGTTTGGGATTTTATGTGTAGGGAGGCTTTGAATATTTGGGGTTGTCCAACTAGAATTTTATGGAAGGACTCTGTTCTACGGGTAAGCTCATGGCTCTCTAAGATTTCACTTCCTTCCATGGAAGGACACCTATGCAGATGTCTTGGTCTGTTATGTAATGTTATGGGTTTTTGTTTCTGGTTTTGATTGCGCTTTTGGTGGAGAGACAGGGGTTTGGGCTTATTATCGATTTCTACACAGGGTCTTCCCCTGTTCTCTGTTTAAATGGAAGAAATATCCTTTTACAGAATTTCTTGATCTAGAAGTGATGTAAAAATTTATTCAGGGTTTCCGAATCTTTGCCTTATGGCCACATAGACTATTTTTAAGCCTGTTGAGGTGAAATCTGTAAGTTACATTTTACTGTGTATGATTGTTTTTTTTATCTATAAATGAGTAGAGTCACCTTTTCATTTCCATCTTGGGTTGCTTATAATTTTTGTCTATGCTTTCTATGAATTCATAACGTAAATCTTTCCCTTGTGGAGTTTGATGGATCGTGGTTCTCTCTATGTGCACAGACATCTATTATCTCTCTCTTCTAAATGCATATGTGTGCACTCTCTATTGTAAATGTATAAGTGTATACTCTTTTCTTAAAATTTTGGGCAGGATGTTTGGTCAGGAAGTCTATAGTCGGGGTTCGATCCTTATTAGAAGGGTTCTACTGTGTTTTTACTTTCCCTTTCGCTTTCCGCTTGTCAGAGTGTAGTTGGGTTTGGGCACAACAAAACTTTCACTTCCCTTCACCGGATTCGATCCCTGATCGTAAGACTTGAAAACTTGTGGACTTTTGTTTGGAATGGGTGTTTTCTTTTCAAGAAGGTCAGTAGTCAAAAGGACTGCGACTTCTATGAATCGTTATGTTTGTTTAACGAGATGAGTTTGATAATTTTTAGCGTTAGTTTTAATTATGTTTTTAACTCTAGTTAGATGGTTTAGTCATGAAAATCGTGAAACTTTCTTTTGCTTGATGATCTTGATGATTGGGCGTATGTTTATAAGTTTGATTTTGTAAGAGAAAAAGTAGTGATTAAATCTCGATGATATGTTTTTATGGTATAAAAGAATTCTATTTTGGTATTTTGATGTTTTGTGCATATTTATATAATAGTTTAATAGTTGTATACCTATTTTATTTAATATATATAATTTTTATATTAAATAATCTAGCTACACTAGAAGGGAGGCTTCTCCCTATGAGGAATAATAAACAATCCAAGATTTAGCCAAGGATGGAAAATTATTTAGATTTGAAAAGCCCATATGTCATGACTAAAAGTTTTGTCGATGATCATATTTAGATTACAAATATTTATTGCGTCATAATAAAATAAAATAGAAGATCATATTCCGAATAAAAGTGTTTAATGCATCATAATAAAATAACGCTACATATGAGATTTTACCATAAAAAATATACCCTTTAGATTCTTAAAGACGATTTTTCATGAATAGTATTAATTTATACAAAATCACTACCTGCAGATTTTCTATAAGACCAGAATATAAAGAAGATCAAATCAGATCAAAAGACAAGTTTATCATTTGATAAACATAACAAAAATACTTATTGGCCCTTTCTCTGATTTCCAACTGACTTGGGAATTGCCACATTCCTCCCAACCATAGATCTCGAATCATTGCTGGTTCATTTGACAGATCATGCCTGAGCTGAATCGAGCATGCCAAGAGACTAAAAGGCCTAGGGAAAGGGATGATGCACAATCATGGACTCCTTTAAAGACACTTTAGATGCCACATAATACTGAAAAAACCTGGAACCTCTAACTTTAGGTGACAATTAGGGGTACTTCCGTAACGGATTTGAAGATGAAATAAAAAGACAAAAGATAGGTAATTGAATCAGATTTCATAATATATAACATTTATCTATAAAACATTTGTGTAAATGATTGTAAAATTAGTTTCTGATAAATTGGGTTTTCAAATTTTTAGCACATCATAACATATATGTTTTTGCGGGTGCAGCACTTACTGAGGTAAATGATGTCAATTTTAGATAAAATGTTGTAGGCATATAAAGGACGTATGGGCCTAGTGCAACACTATTTTTAAAAAAAAATTCATGAATTAGTTTTTTTATTATTAATTATTGAAGTTAGAAAACCTTGAAATGAAAATGCTATGTGCAGGTGCAACACTTTACGGTCAAAATTTAATGAAATCATTGATTTCTATATATAAGATTGTAGAGCTCAGTCTCCTCTAGTGCACCATATAGTTTTCTTGGGAAATGATGAAGGCAATCAAAAGTTATATAAAAACCAATCGATGTATGTATTTTCAAAAAGTGATGCGTGTCATTTAGAAAATTAATAATAAATAAATAAAACATAAATTTTTATGAAAAAATTACATATTCAGAATCGTTAGATCGTACTCTACAATATTCTATATTTTCATAAAAAAATATTGAGTTTTTCATAGCAAAACACGCCATTGAAACTTAGTATATTGATAGAGTTCTAAAATACAAGCAATGGCCCTGGTTTTTTGTTCTAGTCAATAGGTTTGGTAGTCCGAAGCTATTTCCGAACATCATCCCAAGCCTTTTTCCCGTCGAGTTTTTAAATTTTAAAACAAGGCATATGCGTTATAACGCATGTGCGTTATAACGCATATGCTTTTGTCATTGTTCATATTGCATATGCATTATAACGCATATGTGATTCATATCACATATGCGATTCATTTTGCATATGCAATTCATATCGCATATGCGTTTTATCTTTAGTAGCTTGGTAGGAGAGTAAAAAATACTTTACCAAGTTAGTGGATAGGCTTTGGGAGAAACCCCATATAAAAGAAAACGATCACCATCCCTCTTTATCTAACCATCATTATTTCCCTCCTGCACCACCCATCTACCTCTATAATCATCCCTCAGCCCTCTCTCTCCGCCCCTTCTCTCTCTCCCCCTTCCCTCTCTATCCTTTCCCCCTCTCTCCCTTCTCGCTTCTCCCCTCCCTCCCTCTCCTTCTACCTCCATGTGTTCCATCCTCTCACTCACTCCATACCTCACATTCTCCCCCTACCTCCTCTCTCCCCCCATAATTTCTTCTCTCTCTTCCTCTCTCCCCCTCTCTGTCTAAATCCCCCCTCTTTCCTTATCGGGCAACTCCCCCTTGAACAAACTTACACACCTCTTGGTCTTGAAAAACCACACCCCCTCTCCCTATATAACCAACCTTCCCCCCTTTGTCTCTATCACACACATCCACACACCCTCTCCCCATCACTATCTCTCTGCCTCTATAACTGTCCCTCAACCCTCTCTCTCTCCCCTTTTCCTCACTCTCTCTCTCTCTCCCCCTCTCTGCCTAAATCCCCCCTCCTTCATAATCTCACCACTCCCCCCTCAAACAAACTTACACACCTCTTGGTCTTGAAAAACCACACCCCCTCTCCCTGTATAAACAACCTTCCCCCTTTCTCTCTCTCACACACATACACACAACCACACACACTCTAAAACAATTCCTTTGTTTCCCTTTCCTCCTACCAAAACCCTCCCTCCCTCCCTCCCTCCCTCCCTCCAAAACCCTTTCTTTCTCACACACACATCCACACATACACACACCCTCTAAAACAATTCCTTTGTTGCCCCTCCCTCCCGCCAAAACCCTTTCTCTCTTCCCCCCTCCCTCCGGTCAAAACCCTCCCTCCCTCCCTCCCTCCCTCCATGTGTTCCATCCTATCACTCACTCCATCCCTCACTTTCTCCCCCTACCTCCTCTCTCAACCTTCAAGCCTTCATCCCTCCTTCATCTCTCCATCTTTCTCTCCTTTCCTTAATATCCATGATCTCTCTCTCTATCTCACACACACACACACACAATCCCTCATCTCTATCCCTCGGTGTAACCATCCTTGACCATCCTTCATTTCCCTAAATCCCTACTCTCTCACCCTCTAACCATCCCTCCATCCATCATTGTTTCTCTCTCTCTCTCTCTGACTCTCTCCCTCTCACTCTTTAAACACCTCCTATTTGTCTCTATCACTCACTTACTCTATACCTCTATCTATACCACCACTCCATCCATCCCTCTCCTCCCTCTCACTCTTTAACGACCCCCACCCATTTGTCCCTCCATCCATTATGCTATATGTTTCCTCCATCCAATATCCTATATCTTTCTTGCACCCCCCATCCCTCCCATATCTCTCCCATACCCATCCCTCCCTCCCATGATTCCCTCTACAACTTCCTCTCCCTCCTTTGACTCCCCCCAAACCTCTTTTAGCTTATTCAATGTAATGTTGGGCCATGAGCCACCCCATAGATCGTTTGGATATCATCTCGGGAGTCTAAATTGTATTATAAGGGGATAAGGGTGCCATTATAGGGTTTTGGATGGGAGGGATGGGTCTCTAGACATTGACCATGGAAGAAAAGATGGTCCAATGAGTCTCTAAATCAACACACATGCACTATAGATGGAATATTTGGCCTTTAGTGGGATACGGGTGTCATTATGAGGTTTTAGCACTAAGGATGGGTCTCATGGTCTTAACCATGGTAATGGGACAAAAGTGTAACATAAACAAGTCTTAAACCACTACACATGCCCTTTAAAGGGGATAATTAGCCTTAATATGGGATATATGTGCCATTAGACTATTTTATGCATTGAATATTGTTCTTGAGGTGTTGACCATGGTCATATAGGAACCATTAGGAATATTTCTAGACAATACATAGTTCTGAAGACACTACCATGTTCCAAGGATAAATCCAATCTTCTAGGGATTAAATGATGTTTTTATTTTTCATGGGAAAATGACAAGGTCCCAGACTAGGACAAGCCCTATAAATGGAGTCTAAATGGGATAAGGGTGTCATTATAAGGTTGGGACTTTGATCATGGTCATGGAAGAAAAGGTAGGGTCTTAGGACCTAAATGAAGCTTTTATGGCTCATGAGCTATAAATGAGTCCTTTAATCACTACACATGCCTTCTAGATGGGATATTTAGCCTCTAGGTTGGATATGGGTTCCATTATGAGGTTATGTGCATTGAGGATAGGTCTCGAGGTCTTAACCATGGGTATGGGTTGCATTATAAGGTTAAATGAGGCTTCAATAGTTGACATGCATTGAATCGCATGTGTGATATAACGCATATGCGATATATCACATATGCAATTTAGTGATCACGTTATACAAACTGACCATTAGTAAAAAGCATAGAGTTCATATAGTAAAAATCATAGAGTTCATATCGCATATGCGTTAAAACGGAGATGTGTTATATCGCATATGCAATATGTGTTTAATAAATAATCTTGGGTTGTGGGCCGTGGGCCAATTTTACTGTACAACAAAAGATAAAATTCTTCTGAAACCTGTACAGAGAGCACTGTTCAACCTACAACTTAATCATTTATTACACAGATCCATAGGTTTTGTACAATTTTGGGTGGATTTCAATGGGGATCCATAGGTTTTATTACACAAATCCATAGGTTTTGTATTGTTCTTTCAAGATTTAAATTCTTGTTGCATTTCTTAAACATCTAAAAGTGTTAAGAAAAGTGAATTTTTTATGCTAACTCGATATGAGAATAAAGGTAGAATTGTTGTTTGACAGTCCTTAGAATGTTCTTGTAGCATGTTTGGGATGGCCAAGTTGTTGAAGACTTTAGGGAAGTGGACTTTCTTTCAAAGTTAAGTGGTCTTTTGGGAGTTAATGGAAGTAGATCACAGTTGTTGCAGACCGTTGGTATATGTGTTTAGTGTGAAGTTACTTGCTAGTCTTAAATATCCTAAAATGGTTGATTTTGATAATAATTTCAAACAAGTTTATTTTATGTGCACAACATTTTGCCAAAAAAATTGCCCATTTAATGAGATCTCAAAAGTATTCTTTAACAATTATACAACCAAGTATGGAAACATTTTGGTGTTGCTCGTGAAGATGTTCGTTGAGTTTGTTTGAACTATTGTGTCAGACTTGTTTCAACCATCTCATTTAATTTTCAAGGCTTTCTTGGGATGGGTTTTTTTCAATATTTTAAACATCTAACACAACAACAACATCGAACAAACAAATTGTGACATAAATATAAAAAATAAAAATGATATATAAGATGTCAAGTGGTACATCACACTTTGTTATTGAAATATGATATCTAGATCCTAAGTCTAAGTCTTGGTAGGATGATACAAAATCACATCAAAATCACATAGTTGGTAGGATGATAAGTCAACCATATATATGTATCCAGTAAAAACCATGTAACGTCAACCATATATATATATCTGAACATTGCTTTATATTATATGTACATAATATAATGTTTTCAAAAATGGCATGCCATGGCCATAATACAAAATAATGGATCATAGTGTACATCTGTGTGTACATACAAACAAAACGGTACATGTATGTATCCCCCATATACATGGATTCTATTTACCCCCCCTATACATGATTTCTATTTATCCCCCTTTTCACTGCGAATGTCAGTGGATTTTGAGAAGTCAATCTTTCTTTTTCAGCTGCTGGATGGCGTTCCACAACACTGAATGGGAGGATTGATTCTCATTTCTAGAGACTGTACACACAAGTTACCAAAGTTTGTAAGTTAGTTTACCAAGCTATAAAAATAAAAACAAATCTATGTACATTTGTTCAAATTCCAAGCAAATATAACATTTTTACTTACCATGCGTGTGTAAGTCAAGGTACTCGACCATGTAACTGCATGTACCTGGGGGGAGGCATGGAGGGTCATCAGTGGCCCCAATTGGGTGCTCTTCAAGCACCATTGCATCACTAGATGCCTGCAGAAAGTAACATATGGACCAATGTCAGCAAATACAAAGAAAATGAGACTGTATATACTATGTATGGACGTACAATGACCTTTTCAAAGAAAGAGAGACATACACGTACCTGGGGGGGGAGAGGTGGGTCACTAACAACGTCGATTTGGTGCTCTTCAAGCACCATTGCATCACTAAATGCCTGCATAAAGTAACATATGGACCAATGTCAGCAAATACAAAGAAAATGAGATTGTATATACTACATGGACGTACAAAGACCTTTTCAAAGAAAGAGAGACATACACGTGCCTGGGGGGGGAGAGGTGGGTCACCAACAACGTCAATTTGGTGCTCTTCAAGCACCATTGCATCCCTAGATGCCTGCATAAAGTAACATATGGACCAATGTCAACAAATACAAAGAAAATGAGACTGTATATACTATGTATGGACGTACAATGACCTTTTCAAAGAAAGAGAGACATACACACGTACCTGGGGGGGAGAGGTGGGTCACCAACAAAGTTGATTTGGCGCTCTTCAAGCACCATTGCATCACTAGATTCATACATAAAGTAACATATGGACCAATGCTAGAAAATACAAAGAAAATGAGACTGTATATACTATGTATGGACATACAATGACCTTTTCAAAGAAAGAGAGACGTACACGTACCTGGGGGGGGGGAGAGGTCGGTCACCAACAACGTCGATTTGGTGCTGTTCAAGCACCATTGCATCACTAGATGCCTGCATAAAGTAACATATGGACGAATGTCAGAAAATACAAAGAAAATGAGACTGTATATACTACATGGACGTACAATGACCTTTTCAAAGAAAGAGAGACATGTACATGTACCTGGGGGGGGAGAGGTGGGTCACCAAAAATGTTGATTTGGTGCATTTCAAGCACCATTGCATCACTAGATGCCTGCATAAAGTAACATATGGACCAATGTCAACAAATACAAAGAAAATGAGACTGTATATACTATGTATGGATGTACAATGACATTTTCAAAGAAAGAGAGACATACACGTACCAGGGGGGGAGAGGTGGGTCACCAACAACGTCGATTTGGTGCTCTTCACGCACCATTGCATCACTAGATGCCTGCATAAAGTAACATATGGACCAATGTCAGCAAATACAAATAAAATGAGATTGTATATACTACATGGATGTACAATGACCTTTTCAAAGAAAGAGAGACATACACGTACCTAGGGGGGGAGAGGTGGGTCACCAACAACGTCGATTTGGTGCTCTTCAAGCACCACTGCATCTCTAGATGCCTAAATAAAGTAACATATATGTCAATGTCAGCAAATACAAAGAGAACAAGACTGTATATATACTACATGGACGGACAATGACTTTTTCAAAGAAAGCGATACATGTACACGTACCTGGGGTGGAAGAGGGGGTCACGGGTGGGTGGACTAAATGATGTTCTCCTAAATAGATGGTGAAACATAGCCTGGTAACCATGCTACGTAACAAAACATAAAGATACAATTAGAAAATTTCTAATAATTAAACACATACATGTTTCAAATTATTAAAAGAATAATTAAAAGAATACCTGAGTTTGGGAATCTTCCTCTACATGGGAGGGACCAACCTGGGATTCCACAAAATCATCGTGCCCACCCTGAATAAAACATATTATATCAAGTTTAAGACGTATTGAATGTTGCAATCTCTAAATTGTAAATATGTAAATCACTCGATGACAAATTAAAAAGTAAAGTTCTTATAGCTAATGGTGAAGCACCAAAATCATATGCAGCATTGACCGCTGCATCAATGACATCAACATCAACGGCCAGATTATGTGAATCTGGGGTGTCAGTGGACACCAGCTGTATATTTGTTCATGTAAATTGTTAGATAATTATTTAAATAGAAATAAATTATGAAACAATTGAAAAATGTGATATAAAACAAAATATATACTATGTAAAGAATGAATTTTACTTACATATCAGAGTAATCCATCGCCTCGAAACTCTGAAGCAGGCCCATAGCATATGCTTTGACACGATGTGCAAGGGTGTGGAATAACCCAATGCTCTGAAGACTCTGTGTCACCGGTGCGATGTGTAGCTCTGGTTTGGTCTGGGGACCTAAAAAGTGGATCCTCACTATGAGATGGTCCAATCCCAGATGGGCCGGCCTCTGAAGTGCCAACCCCTTGGCCTACATTGCCTTCGACGGTAGTCCCATGTCGAAGCAATGTATCATCCAAATCGAATAAGGCCTCCTGTGTATCTTCAATAACTAGACCGTCATGTGGATATACCCGAGGGGGTTTTGGTGTGCGTGGAGGGCGTCGCACACGGTTAGGATTGGTCCTAGCCCCTTCCCTATCTTGGGGCATCCGATGACCTACACCCTGGAACTTTAGAATGTCAAAATAGTTCACATGTTTCCCCAAGATAAGTTCTGCATACAGCTTCCTAAGGAAATGAAATGGGATGTCTCTATTCTCGTGAGGGTCTTCATCGAAGACCATGTACTAGCGATCCATTCAATTGGATTTAATATTTGGTTCCATGCACCAATCTATGGAAATGTGTGGTCGATTGGTGGCTGGAACCAATCCGGTGCTAGGGTCCCGGAATAATGAAAACAATTGGTCTTTGGTTATCTTTAGTTTTTTCACATCTCTGTAGCTCAACCCAATGGAATAGTATTGCCTCTAGGAATCTTTGTACAAGCTAATGTTGTACATTTCTCCTTGGGCATTGGCAATTGTATTTGTTATGGAGTCTAATTCCTCGGCTAATGATTGTCTTAAGTGGTCCCCCCTCTAAACAGTGAGCTAAGGTGCCTCAATGAACCCAAATGAGCCATAATCTCTGAATTACGATCGTGTTCCTCCTCGGTGTTTGGGTTTGTATTTGGATTTTGGTTTGGGTTTGGGTTTGTGTTCTCTGTTAAGATTAAAACAACAAATTCAAAATTTAATTAATAAATTTCATTGTTTGTTTTTCAATACATGTAACAAATTTTATTAAATTGGTTTTAAAAAAACAAAAACTAGTAAATTAACAAACACAATAATGAAAATTTCAAAAGGAATTTGGTCATAAAGGGCCACCTACCTTCCATTTTATCCGAATTGTGAATTGCCTTGCCTCCTTCTCTCAAATGCAAATCGACAGTGCGTTTTATCGCCTTCCCCA
Organism: Larix kaempferi; assembly: GCA_027924585.1. Classification (NCBI taxonomy): domain Eukaryota; kingdom Viridiplantae; phylum Streptophyta; class Pinopsida; order Pinales; family Pinaceae; genus Larix; species Larix kaempferi. The sequence goes on along the minus strand of BSBM01001248.1, from coordinate 4,758,333 downwards.
TATCGCTGGCCTTGACTATGTAAATTGGGAAAATGAGGCCACAGGCCTCTGTTTTTTATATATATATATTTTGCATTACAAATCACACTTGCGATATATCGAAAATGAGATATATCGCACTTGCGATATATCGAAAGTGAGATATATCGCACTTGCGTTTTGTAACTCTATGAATCTTTTTTTACTCTTCGAAGTGGTATTTCTATTTTTTTATAGTTTATTTAAAAAATTAAATTATGAACATAGAAATGAGATTTAACTATGGATAAACATTAATTAAAAGAAGAATTGACACATTAAATGACATTATAAATTTCTTAAAAAATATTTTTTATTGAAAGATATCTCTATATTTATGCTTAGGTTTTTAAATCTATGTTCGATTCTCGAAATGCCCCCAAAGTTATACTAGTTAATTTCTTTCAATTGAATCTAGATTTTTTCTTTATATGGCTACCATGGCCACAACCTGTTGGCCCACAGCCATTGAATCCATGCCTAGCCCCAAGGAATGTGGCCATGGGAAACCAACCCAAATACCATTGTTTTTTCTCTCTATCTTTTCTCTTTTAATAATTAAATCTATTTTTAAACTCTGAGTGTTTATTTTATATTTTAATAAATAATCTATTTTTAAACTCTCAATGTTTATTTTATCTTTTAATAATTAAATCTCTTTTTAAACTCTCGGTATTTTATATAGGATTTCTTTTACTTACACTATCATCGAGTTGATTTAGTTCATCAACTGCTCGGTCATTCTAATCTCTTGCATGCTCAATTCCTCTTTAAGTGGTAGTACCAGTTAGTTTTAGAAATAGAAGAAGGTAATTCATTTAAATAATAGAAAAAAAGATGATTACTGATGATCCATATTTTTAGTTGAACATCAGTATTATAATGAGTCTGAGTGCTTCAAGAGATTTATGCTCAACACTTTATGTAACTCTAGTGATCTCCCAGAGCTTCTGCTCAACACTAGGCTAGTTCTCATAAAAGCCACACCTAGAGACAATGATCAAAGTCTAGGTGATCCATAGCTTATGCTCAACACCCAATATAATAGTCCATGTGATCCAGAGCTTATGCCCAACACATATTAAAGTAGTCCATGTGATCCAGAGCTTACGCTCAACACATAACAAAGTAGTCCATGTGATCCAGAGCTTACGCTCAACACATGAAAAAGTAGTCCATGTGATCCAAAGCTTACGCTCAACACATAAAAATGTAGTCCATGTGATCCAGAGCTTACGCTAAACACATAACAAGGTAGTCCATGTGATCTAGACCTTACACTCAACACATAACAAGGTAGTCCATGTGATCCAGAGCTTACGCTCAACACATAACAAACTAGTCTATGTGATCCAGAGCTTATGCTCAACACATAATAAAGTAGTCCATGTGTCTAACACCTCCAAAATTTCATAAAAATTAAAAATTTTATGTGTAGTATAAATACTACAATTTATTATGCGGAAAGTATAATCTTGGAATGTTAATCTCTTTGTTAACTGTTTAACTACAAATTATAATGACGATACTTAATTTCCCACTTCATTGTTTAATTATTGAGTCTTAGCCATTGAATAAGACTTCTATTTGACTGTCATTAAGATGACGATTTAATGCTTAAGATGATGTGGATATTTAATTTGCTATTCTTTGGGTTGTAATATGATTTTGTAGTTATATTTATAATGTTAATATTGAACATGTTTTTCTTTTGTTGAAGGGGTTCCTTGTGACACCCCGAAGCTTACTTAGCTTTACGCTAATGCATTCTGTCACTTTGACCAGGTTACAGCTAAGACACGCAACTATAGAGAAATTATTGATATTAAGGTTATTATGGTGATCAACAACTTCTTACTCTTTATTGGTTAGATTGTCATTATGATACTTGGTCCAAACTCGACTAAGGGGTTGGAGACTTCTAACCAAACTCAATGGTGATAGACACTATTTTCTTAGTTGATTTAAATTATGTTTATGTTGCTTGATTAACCCTCCACCAAAGGGATTTTAGATTCCTAGGAAAGACTTGGTGATTTTATAAGTTGGTGACCCAAACTATATAACGATAGTTCAAAGGCCAAAGTATTAAACTACCATGCAACGTTGGCGTAAACTATAGGGAATGGGTTTTATATTTGAACGTTGGTGGTTGATAGCTCATGCATTAAATGAACCCACATGATTTCCTTGGGAGTGAGCTCCACGTATAGGAAAACACTATTCGTGCGCTAAGGGTTTGGTCTTTGGCATTCGGGTGAAAACATGAAGTTGGGAAACAATTTTGGCTTGTTTTTGACAAAAAAACTACTAATTTTTATGTTTTTCAACTTCGACCTCGTCAAACCCATATCTCCCTTAGGAATTTCAACTTGAAGTAAACACAAAGGTTTTACAGAATTGAATTAGATTTCTACTCATATTTTTTTTAATTTTTTTTATGGACATATGGTGGGACAAATTTGTTGTCAACCAACGGCATATACTTGAAAATTTTAGGTATGGATAATGAGTGACCTGTGTTGACAATGGTGTTTTGATAGATGGTTATTCATTTTAGGGAAAAAAAATTTATGCTCATAATCCACACACACTAAACTTGGTTGCAGAGGTGATTACCATTACTGTTTTCGTGGTCTTCAGTTGTTAAGGTTATGGTTCTCATCGCTTGGCTTTCAGCCTGTATACTTCTAAGAAGCTCTCGGCCGAGTTTGAGTCTAGAGAAGGTAATGTCTTGCAACCTTTATATTTTAAATGGCTATTTGTAATGTATTATTGTACAAATATTTATTTGTTGTTGTGCATCTTTTAACCACTTGTTGCTCTTGCTTGACAGGGTTTATATCAACCTCTGGTCTCGACTTGGGTTTTCGGTGATAGCTTGGAAAAAGGGAAGGCCGCTCCAGTGGTTTGGAACCAATGTAAGCTTCGGGCCTATCCATGGGATTGACACCTCTGTCAGCAAATGTTTATTAAGGCGATGGTTTACTATTGCTTGTTTGATTATAGAAGAGGGTTGTTTGGCACTTCCTTGTGGTAACGTTGATACTGTACTTTCTTTTGGCTAAATGCCAGCGTTAGGGTTTCGACCAACTGTTTGTAAAGGATATTTGTTTTGTTTTTGGGTACCATGCTAGTAAACCCCGAGCAATGCTCACTTTATTGTATTCGTTTTGTGGAAAGAAAAAGTTACTGGTTTCGATACTTGTTTTAAATGTTAACAATGTTGTTCTCAGCTTCCTTTACTGTTCATAAATTTTGTTTTGGTCAACGTATTTGATTTTTGGGCCAAGCCCTACTTCATAGCTTCGTTAATATTATGCAATACTTGTAATGTTCCTCTATTATAAAATGGTTTGACTTCTACAGGGTTAAACCCTAAACCCTATTACATATTTAGATTTGGTATTTATAATTTTATATGGTATAAATATTTAACTCCGGGTGAGCTCTCTCTTGAGACTCGAACCCTAGAACTTTAAATGAATTTAATATTTTGATATTGGTTTGAAAATGATGGCAACGATGCATCCCATGGATGTCATCAAGCTTAGTGCTTGATACGTTCTGCATCACTTCAATGTTTCGATTGTATTAGGAAGCAGGATAAGTTTCTATTGTTTATAGTTTTATACGAATGGATGCCAACTATATTTATTTTGGTTGGAAAAACCAGGGGTTCTATAAACCCGGTTCATAATATTTCAATGAACTCAGGGTGAGCCCGTATGGGTCTCGAACCCTTATTCTGAGATTGTAATAACTCTGTTGTTTAATAATTATGATAATCATATTTCTTTATGGAATAAATAATTAATTTTGTACTACAGACTTACGACTGTATGATATTTGATAAATATTGATGTATACAGGGTTCAACCCCTCATACAGTTTATAAGTTAAAAACTAGGGTTCAACCCTGAACTATTCTTTGAACTTGAAATGTTATTTGATTATTAATGTATAATGTATGTTGATATTTTATCGGGATATCGAGCAGTTTCAGAATGTTTTCGTAATATATTTTATCAGATGTATAAATGTTTATGTGAATGCGTTTTCAGGATTTACGATCTTTGTTTTTTGAAGAGTCCTTAGTGAATAATGTTGTCATTCATCCTATATAATATATAAGTATTTATGTTGTGCACAGGGTAATGTTTTACTCTATAATTTATGATTGTTTGAAAATAATGTTTACCTAAGGGCGAATGTATTATACATTGTATATTTTGTTTATATGATTATAACTTCTTTAAAATTGATAATGTAAGTATTTCTAGTTTATGCACAATAGGATATAGCTGTGTATAAAATAATAGTATAAATCGCTACAATTACATATCTAGGGTTTATAAGTATATCTACTTGTATAAAATCTATGATGTTTTTAAATAAAGATTTTGCTACTAGGTTTTCAATATCAACTGTTTAGAAATAGACAGTATTGGTACATATGCATATACTAATGATAACATTCAATACTGAAATCTATATCTGATATTTAATCTTCATATCATTTCTAAACTATGTTAATTATACATATTCCTGTACTAGAGTACATCACCTATGGTGAAAGGAAAAATACAGGAAGAAATTTTATAATCATCTATTCTATATTTTCCATTCATTCTATAGAAACAATCTAACAGTTCATAATTATATCATTTCTAATAGCTAACTGAATCTAGGATACATCTGGAAACTTATGATAACATATAATACAGTTTTTAGAAATAGATTAGCAGTTTAGAAGTAAATAAAACAAAGTAGAACCTAATAACTGATAGGGTGGAAAAACACCCAAAGAGGACCGTTCCTCCCAAACTTCTCTAGAAAGCAGCCAAGATCACTTGCTTTTGGACCCCCAAGCCTGTTCACTGAACCACCAGGACGAAGATACTATGTAGAAGCAAGACACTTTGTTTGTACTTCAGCAATCAGGGACACTGGCATACAAATCACTCATATGTACTTCAGCAATCATGAAGACTTGCATACATATCACTCTTATGTACTTCAACAATCTTGTAGACTTGTATACATAACACTCTACAACTCAGTAGTAAGACAGTCTTACTCTGGAACTCATTACCTAGCATCCCCTCATTGAATCTCTTGTGTGCTCCATTCAAGCATCACAAGGAAAAAGTTGTGAGCCAACAGCTCAATTCGATGGCTATAAAACATTTCCTAGGTCTTTTGGTGAGTTTCACATTTAATGAGCCACCAGCTCAGTTCCACCATCCTTGGGGAACATGACCACATTTTTAGGGAAGTTGCCCCTTGCAACAACTAGTAAGTGAGTGCAGATGTTTCCACTTGTCCATTGCCTTCTACACCAGTTTCATTCCTCCTAGTGGGTCAGTGAACACTCTTCCAACAGTATCTTTGGGTGAATGTCTCCTATTTTAATTTATTAAATAATAATACTATTCATTTATAGTCATCCTTGACCATCCTTGGTCATTATCATAAAAATTTACAATAAAATTTAAAGTAATGTTTTTCCACAAACATAAAATGTTTCAAGTACTAGGTAGGTTACAATGTGATCCAGAGCTTACACTCAACACATAATAAATTATTCCATGCATCAGGATATTACATTTAGGACTTGCAAATAAAATGAATATAATGCATAATGAATATTACATGTTCAAAGAATGGATAGGTAAGCAAAATTTTATATTGCATAGATTGAATTATAATGTGAATAAATAGATGTCAAGAAGAATCATGGCATTTAATAACCAAGTTGTATACCTAGAGATGACTTGGTCTTGCATTCCTGATGAAATAATGACTAGTTAATTAATCTCTATTTTAATTGTAGATGAAGAAACTGAATTAAAATAGTAAGTACTATAGGCTAATGAAGTCCTATCTTTTATGTGTATATACTGAAATTGTCTAATGTATTTGGCACTTATATGTTAAATGATATTACTTATGTATTCCTTATTATGTGACCGAGAATGGTTAACTCATACCTTTGCTTGATACTATCTTTCACATGGGAAGGTAGTTAAAAGTTGTTTTTGGAATGGTACTTCATTTAATGAATTGTATCTTAATAGTTTTATTAAATTTTAGTAATGAGCTTAGCATAAAATAAACCTCCATAGCTTTCATCATTGGTAGTAAATTTATAATTGATATGACAACATGCCAATGTTACAGTTATTTCCTCCCTAGTGTAAATCATTACACTTGATACTAAGAAATATGGTTGAATATCTTATTTTATTGCATGAGAATTATTAGAGGACCTCTACACATATATAGACCTAGAGGAGAACTCTTGTGTGGCCTCAACATTCTTGAATGGTTATGTTATTAACTAAAACTAATGCCAAGTTGTTGCATAAGTGTGAATTGTAATGTACATATGAAATTATGCATTTGGTCTTTTGTTGGACATGATAATTTATCATGTTTAGTTTTGAAGGAAAATTTTGATACCCCATACCCCAACTAGTTATTGAGAGTAATGAGTATGTCACATTAATGGTTAATTGGGGTTAAATAAGGGCCATTTAGGGGTAATTAGTGGTAATGAGGGTTGATATAAAGAATCAATTATGGGTAAATAGGAATAATTATGGGTTAATTAATCATAATTTTAGGTTTTTAAATAGTAATTAGTGGTCAAGTAGGGTTAAATAGGGGTAATTAGAAAGATGCAGATATTTTATTCATAAATCATCATAGTAGGACATGTAAGTTGCTTCATGCAAGTCAAATTCTATGATATTGAAGTATCTTCTCTCTCACTTACGATGGGCCATACAGTTTGCCACATAAATTCCAAGCAAATTAAACTTCTCCACTTCTTCCCAATCTTTCCCAATATTTTCCCACTTTAATTTTATAAGATGGTGCAACATCTAGCTACTTCGTGGACTAGTAGTTGCTAGTCACTAGTCATTTTTGACCCGTGAAATGTATGTAGTGCAAAACATCTCACCTGAGACTGCAACTAATTTTTATATGGATTGGAAATTATGTTTAGCCTGTGTAGTTCCTCCACTTCTTTCCAATCTTTTCCCACTTTGATTTGATAATATGGTGCTACATCTAGCTACTTCATGAACTAGTAGTTGCTAGTCACTAACCATTTTTGAGCCATGAAATGTATTTAGTGCAAAACATTTGACCTACGACTTCAACTAACTTTTATATGGATTGGAAATTATGTTTAGCCTATATAGTTCTAATTCTACCCTAATTCTTATAAATGAATACTAACCAGCACTCATAGTTGCCAAGTTCAAGTTCAAATTCGAATTTGATTTTGGTACAATCCAAAAATTAATCCGAATGTATAATTTACAATTCAAAAATAAATTTCGATAGAAAAATTGACAATATATATGAAATTACAATATAATTGTTACATTCTCAAACTTTAGATATTTTTAACCCATAGTACGTTGACCTAACTGTTAGCACCTAAAATGACCCCCAAGCTTGTGGGAAGGGGACACTTCGGGGAAACCGCAAAACCACTTTAGACTCAAGATACCGACCTAGCACAGTCCGAGAGGGATCTCTCTTAAAACTCAAGAAAATAATCAAGGATAAACACACGGTCTTCTTATCAAAGATATTCATTCCAAACATACAGAGAAGGTTAGCTTTCTTGACAGGATGAATTGTTTAGAGTATGGTAAGATAACCATGGGAGAAAGCATTGGGCGATGGAGTCAAGACACAACATGCAAATAAAAAAGGAGAGATGTAGTGTGGATCACTAAAACAGAGGCAAGGTAGCCACTCACTTCCCGTCGGAATGCTATTTTCTGGTGATGAAAGAAGAAAGAAAGAACAGACCATTGATATGAGCACCCAACAAAGATGAATTCGATATCAATTTTAGTGGAAATGTTAAGTGAATATCTGAAACAATAGCTAGAGCATGCTGCCAAGATTTCTATGCTATTATACACTGATCTCGGATATGAAAGGGAAAACATAATGTAAGCAAATAACAAGAAACACAATCACATGAGGAGAAAGGAATAAACAGACTGTAAGCAATGCAACACATGAATCTCTGTTAGGTATCCGCCACAAGCAACTGCAATTATCTTAAAGAGAATGTTTCAGACAGAGCTCAATCCCCCGACCTTAGACAAATGATTTTACAACCCCTTGATATACTATTACATAGCTATTTATAGGCTCTTTCCTTGGACTGAGCATCAAAAACAGTTACAAAATATACTGCCACCTATACGGCCCAACTCACCACTTCCGATAGCAAATGAAAAAGTGAAAAGGACCGCTAACTAACCATGACCACTTTATAGAGGTGTTCCTTGCAGGGAACAGATCATGAAAGAATTTAAGTGACCTATGGACCTTAACAGGCCTCAAAACTGGAATAAACAGATAACCACATTCTTAACCAAGGATAGGCTTGCCGGGTGGGACAAGGAAATGGCTCGAACATCTCACCACCTCATTCTTGAGATTTCAATTGGCCCTATGGCCCGAAGAAGTCCTCCACTTTGAACACGTCTTCATCTGGCACTTTCTTTGCTAAAAGGGGAGGTGTTGCCTCTTCCGTGGGGAAAATGTAATCCTTGAAAATTTCCATATCTGGATATGTACCTTATCTTCGAAGGCTTCCTTCTTCTTTGGTTGACGTCGTTCTCTCGCACACACCTGTTGGTCCTCGCGCTCCTCAGGTTCGCTAGTCGAACTCTCCTCCATGCGATCGAAAACTAGTGGAGAGGCGGGAATATGTTCTTCCTCGACCTCAGACCACACCTGCTCGGGCACCACCACTACTTCGGCTTCCTGGTTCTCCTCCATGATTGGGATCTAACTGAAAGATGCTCGAGTGGCCAAGATCGCCACCTTTCTCACGCCATTATTCTGAATCAAGACGCAGGGGCCATGATTATAACAACCGTGATGATGACAGCAGCTACGTGCGATCGTCCCTTCCATGATATCCTGACTGAATCTCCCAATCGAGCGACCATGATATCTGCACCTGATCTGACATGAAACATGCTTGACATTGCCTTTCGGATAGGTGAGGGGATATGTGACGGCGCTGAGGTGGCCTTGGCTTCATTGGTCATTATTTCAGTGTCAACATAGCTTCCTTCTAGCCCTTTGATTGCACGACCCAATAGGCACTGTCAATTTCTACCTTATCTGAATCCGGCTCGTCGGATGGTGCTGCTCCTACCATGTTCGCAAAGCTAAGGCTATTTGGCTTGGCACACAAGTAATATCTGTGAACTCATCTAACGCCGTAGATCTCCCCCCTACTTAATCGCAGTGGTTGGAAAGCGTCAGGGTTTAACTTGGGTTCGCAAATATGAAATCCGGTTGCTCTCGTGCAACTTAAAAGTACGAACCTCCTCTCGATCATCGATCCATTTCACCAGCCGTCGATCAGTCTTCAAGTCACCCATCGGTTAACTTCCCTGCCCACAATTACATAGCTCTCAACTTCCTCTGCGATGGATGCCTGTGACCGTCGATCCTCTCCGGCCCCGATCTACGCCATCCAAGGATGCCTTTGCTTGCTACGGGTGTAATTCTTCATTTTTACTTTGTTGGCCCTCCCTTTAGACCTTGGAACTCAATAGACAATCCTTCTTTGGGTGAAACTAACTACGCATGGTCTTCTGATTCCTCGTCTACGGGCCATATGGACTGAGGGCAAAACTTCTTTCTGCTGCTTCCATAGGCTTAGACCCTTCCCGATACCCAACACAATCTCGGTGCTAAGAACAAGCTCCTATTGGGGATGCTATCCTCCCTGTGAGGTAGCAAAGAACCTCGTAGGCAAAGTGCCTGATCCATTGGGCTGTGGCTTATCACAAAATTAGCTATATGTAGCTCTTTATTGAAAACTGGAGACCAATTGAAAATTGAAACTTGCTACTGTAATTGAAAATGCTGAAAACTTGAGCTTATTTATATAAACACTACACTGTCCTATGCTACTAGAACGGCTGTCGCTTCAGGTAATACAAAAATGCCAATGTAACCAGTCCAACAACCAATACTCCAGATGGGTTTTCTCATCATGCTCAACTAACATAAGAAAATCAAAGATTGGTGACACATGATGATGGGTGAGGACATTCTGAGTAAAACAAGACCACCCGCTCTAGTTGATAAATTTTCCCATGTAGTCTACTATGGGATCATATAAAACACAGGATCCTTCAAATCCCTCTACCTTCCTTCTGACAGGATAAGGCTGTCTCTGCTGCAATTTTTCTGGTGCTCTATCAACTTGTAATTCCTCTTGCAACTTAGCAAGTTTTCTTACAATAGAGTATTATGTAAGCCATTCATTCCCTTCGGTGCCCACCTATGGTCTGGGGATCGAGTATCTTTGAAAGACTTCAAACAAGTCTTGAAAATCATGCATACTGAAGCCCCCGCACAACCTGGTAGGATTGAAATGAATGATTTCGAGAACCTCCCTATGACATGGTTGTAACTTGGTAACTTCAGAGGTTTCCCCCACATACGAGCTATCTACAACATCTTCTCCTGGGCTACCTATGATCCCTGGGTTGAAAACCTGGTTCTACTTTAGAATCCCCAAAGAAACTTCATTCTTCCCTCTGAAAGGATTGGGAAAATACCACTCTTCTTGAAAGCAATATTCCAAGCTCGAGAAGCCTGCATAAAAACCTTGTTTCCTAGCTCTGTCTCCTTCTAGTATCTCAATTATCTGATCATGTTGTTGAAGGTATGCGCTAGGCCCGAGAACTTCTTCAAGAATTTCATAACCTCCTCCATCTTCAACCCACAAACAAAAATCTGCCTGTTGGGGGCTTCTAGGAGCCTCCTGATTACCAGTCCCTTCTCTTTCACTTGGGTGAGGACAGGGCTCTTCATGCAAAGTATTCAAACTTTCCTCGCTCATGGCTTTAAGAATGTTCCTTATTCTGCCGAATGACTCAGCTTCGGGGAACATGGATCCACCATCCTTGGTCTCAATATCTTCATGGCTTTCTATAATGAACTTAGGAGCTGTCGATGGGCCCTCTACATAGTGGAGTTGAAGGCATGATGGTTCATTCTTCTCCTCTGCTCCTAGAAAACATATGATATCTTAATCTCTATATTCATCATATACGGGTGGACCAGATGGCTCTTCGAAACCTTGCATGACAGAAGCTTTGGTGTGCCAAGTGCAATTTTCATGGGGAAAACTTGCACCATCCTCCTTTTGCATATGGATTGGTTGATTGTTCCTCGGCTCACTGTGATGAAATAACTCAGGATTTCCCTACTCATACTCTTTTTCAAACTCTACAACCCTCGTCAGTTCATCTCCCTTCCCTTGCTCTGAGGTTTTTCTAGACATTCTAAGATTGTCTTCGACTTCCAATGCATCGATGAACATACGTTGCAAATTGGGGGACCTTCTCTCTAAAATATGAAAAGATGATTCATGGGGGAAAAAATACGCATAATGTAGTTTAGCAACGTTTTTTGGGGGCTGGATTCTTTTGGGCATATTATAATTGAAGCTCGCAAATCTTCTGTTGAAGTTGGACATGGCTTCATCCTCTTGCCTTCTCATGGAGTAAAATTCTGAAAGAACCAAGTCCCATGGCCTCCTCTTACCCCAAAGCTCCAAAAAGGCATCAGACAGTTCCTCTCACGTATGAATGGACTCAGGATGCAAGTGCCTAAACCATTCCTTCACATCTCCTTGTAGGGATTGGGCAAAAATTCTCCATTAGAGAGATTTTGAGGTCAAAAAAGGGCCTCCTAAGAGATGTACTACAAAAATATGAGATATATTAAAATATTATGAATTGGGGGTTTTATGGGGTAGGTATATATGACAAGTCACCTCTCACACTATTTTTTATGCACAATATAAATAACCATGGTTGAGTTGCGTTTCAAAATTCACTAGAAATAAAATTAATAAAATAAGTCTACATTGATGTGACTAAGATTCATTGTAAATTCCCAAAAATTTATTGTCCTTTAGCATTTATTTGTCTTGAACTTGCAAATGAAATTAAATAATAAAAAATATTTTTAAATGCTATTTTTTAAATTTTATGTTGACTTTTTATATTTAGTACTTTTCTCATGAATTTAATATAATGTAATTTAATTGAGAATTTATTTACATGTAAAATGTTTATAATATTATTATAATCCACATTGCATTATTATTATTATTATTATTATTTATTAAATCTATTATTATTCTTTATTAGATTGACATTATGTTATTAAATATAATGGAGTGAATATATAATTTGAAATTAAAAACATAAAAATGATAATATATTATTTTATAAAAAAATGTGAAAGGACTTTCTTTATGAATTAAGAGTACTTCACTTGAAAATGACAATAATATTATTTTATGAAAAAGTGTGAAAAGACATTCATTATGAGTACTTTACTTGAAAATGACAATAATATTATTTTATGAAAATACTATCATTATGAGTAGTTTACTTTATGACTTAAAAGTACTTACACCACTACCTTGGTTAACTATGTGTTTTTGTTCACCATAGAAAATTTGACAAATAATCATTCTTAACTCATGCAATGCCACCTCACCAAGGGGGATGATGTCATCTACTAGAATGTGATTGGTTGTTTTTTATAGTACATTTTATTTGTTTTGAGGCCATTTTTTGACCTCAAAATTTCTCTAATGCATAGGGATTGGGAAAAAAAATCTCATACAAACATCATCATGTTCTACTTCAAAAAGGTCCAGAAAATGTTCATAGCCTTGAAAATGTTTCTTAGTAGTAAGACTTTCGGATTCTCCATAAAAAACAAGGAGATATATGTGGTATTTTGGAGGAAATTTATGAAGAACATGGGGTAGCTTTAAAGGGCTATATCTCAGCTGAGACATAGGAGGCGAAGGGGTATGGATAGGTATAATATCATCAGCCGCATTCTCATAAGGTTTGCAGGGTTGGTTATGGATCTTACATGGTTCAAAAGAAGGGATGGGACCATCTCTAGGGGTGAGAGGAGCGTTTAAATTGACGAGGTTTAGGGAAGGATATATAAAGGAAATTCTCTTGTGGCTTGGAGCTCTTCTACGACGTAGAGATTTTCTAACATAGATAAATAAGGGCAGAAGGAAACCAAAATAGAAGAACCCGACCTCTTTAAGGAAATCAATATTTGGATAACTGGATCTTAATTCTTCCATGTTTTAGATAGTTGGTCTCGTTCTCCAGTGGAGCTACCGATTTCCCCTTCAGTGGAGCTTCCTTTACACTGAAAACTTAGTGCGTGGAGTCTCTAGGTGAAAAGTGTACAACCTTCTCATCGTCCGAATGTTGTTCACCAGCAACATTCAACTCTAAAACTTTGTCGTTCTCCCAAGGATGATAAAGCAACTCGATCCCCGACAATGGCGCCAATATGTTAGCACCCAAAATGACCCCCAAGGTTGTGGGAAGGGGACACTTAGGGGCAACCACAAAAGCACTTTAGACTCGCGCTACTGACCCGGCACAGTACGAGAGGGATCTCTCTTAAAACTCATGAAAATGATCAAAGATAAACACACGGTCTTCTTATCAAAGATATTCATTCCAAACATACATAGAAGGTCAGATTTCTTGATAGGACGAATTGTTTAGAGTATGGTAAGATAACCATGGGAGAAAGCATTGGGCGATCGAGTCAAGACACAACATGCAAATCACATAGCAGAGCTGTAGTGTTGATCACTAAAATAGAGGCAAGGTAGCTGCTCGCTTCCCGTCGGAATGCTATTTTCTGGTGATGAAAGAAGAAAGAAAAAACAAACCATTGATATGAGCACCCAGCAAAGATGTATTTGATATCAATTCTAGTGGAAATGTTAAGTGAATATCTGAAACAATAGCTAGAGTGTGTTGCCAAGATTTCTACATTATTATACACTATTCTCATATATGAAACGGAAAACATAATGTAAGCAGATAACTAGAAACACAATCACATGAGGAGAAAGGAATAAACAGATTGTAAGCAAAGCAACACATGAATCTCTGTTAGGTATCCGCCACAAGCAACTGCAATTATATTAAAGATAATTGTTCAGACAGAGCTCAATCCACCGGCCTTAGCCAAACGATTTTCCAACCCCTTGATCTCCTATTACATATCTATTTATAGGCTCTTGGCCCTGGACTGAGCATAAAAAACAGTTACAAAATATGCTGCCACCTATACGGCCCAGCTCGCCACTTCCGATAGCGAATTACAAAGTGAAAAGGACCGCTAACTAACCATGACCACATTCTAAAGGTGTTCCTTGCAGGGCACAGATCATGAAAGAATTTAAATGACCTATGGACCTTAACATGCCTAGAAACTAGAGTAAACAGACAACCACGTTATTAGCCAAGGATAGACTTGCCGGGTGGGACAAGGAAACGTCTCGAATAGCTCGCCACCTCATTCTGGAGCTTTGAATTGGCCCTGCGGCCTGAAGAAGTCCTCCACTTTCAAGACATCTTCATCTAGCACTTTCTCTGCTGAAATGGGAGGTGTTTCCTCTTTCGTGGGGAGGATGTAATCCTTGACAATTTCCATATCTGGATATGTAACTTGCTCATCTTCAGAGGCTTCCTTCTTCTTCAGTCAACGCGCTCTCTCCCACGCACCCGTTGGCACTCGCGCTCCTCAGGTTCACTAGCCGAACTCTCCTCTACGTGGTTGACAACTAGTGGAGAGGAAGGAATATGCTCTTCCTCCACCTCACACCACACCTACTCGGGCACCACCACTACTTTGACTTCCTGGTTCTCCTCCATGATCGGGCTCTAACCGAAAGATTCTCGAGTGGCCAAGCTCGCCACCTTTCTCATGCCATTATTCTGAATCAATATGCAGGGGCCATGTTTATAATGACCATGACGATGACAACAACTACGTGCAATCGTCCCTGCCATGATGGCCTGAACGAATCTCCCAATCGAGCGGCCATGACATCTGCACCTGAGTTGACATGAAACATGCTTGACGTGGCCTTTCAAATAGGTGAGGGGATATTCGACGACATTGAGGTGGCCTCGGCTGCATTGGTCATTATTTCAGTGTCAGCAAAGCTTCCTTCTATCCCTTCAATTGCATGACCCAATAGGAACCGTCGATTTCTACCTTCCCTAAATCTGGGTCATCGGATGGTGCTGCTTCTACCATGTTCGCAAATCTGAGGCTAGTTGTCTTAGCGCACAAGTAAGATCTGCGAACTCATCTAGAGCCATAGATATCCCCCCCTACTTAATCGTAGCCGTTGGAAAGCATCAGGGTTTAACTTGGGTTCGCAAATATGAAGTCCAGATGCTCTTGTGCAACTTAAAAGCGTGAACCTCCTCTCGATCGTTTATACATTTCACCAGTCGTCGATCTGTCTTCAAGTCGCCCACCGGTTAACTTCCCTGCCCGCAATTACATAGCTCTCAACTTCCTCTGCGATGAACGCCTATGACCGTCGATCCTCTCCGACCCCGATCTCCGCCATCCAAGGATGTCTTTGCTCGCTATGGGTGTAATTCTTCATTTTTACTTTGTTGGCCTTCTCTTTAGACTTTTGACCTCAATAGAAAATCCTTCTTCGGGCTAAACCAACTGTGCATGGTCTTCTGACTCCTTGTCTACGGGCCATATGGACTGAGGGCGAAACTTCTTTCTGCTGCTTCCATAGGCTTATACCCTTCCCGATACCCAGCACAATCCTGGTGCTAACACTTACCACATTGAGATTATCCATAATTCCTCAATCCTTTCTCAAATAAAATGATTAAACCAACTTCATAAAATTAGAGGATACTTGCATTGTCCAATTTTTAGTCTCAACGTTTCAGGTCTCTAAGTCAAGCTCATCTTAGATACAAACCCTAGTCTAAGGTTGGCATGTAGGTAAAATTGGTGATAACAAAACATATTTATGGAATTCTATTCTCTTACAATATCCTCGAGACACTTCTTCTCCTGAATATGATCCTGACTTGGAGGCTTGAAACGTTGAGACTAAACAATGGACAATGCAACTATCCTCCAATTTTATAAATTTTTCTCTATGTATAATCAATGAACATATTAAACCAACTTTTACAATAAGTATATGTACTCACGAAACATCTTTCAGTGATATATGCCCTTTAGTTCAATATTATCTAATTATAGTTCATTATTGTCTAATAATGATAGGGCCTTAATTCAATAGGAACAACCACTTTGATAAAAAGAATTAGATCCGAGAACATCAGACTTTTATGTGAAATATTAATTAGCTGGTCCCCAATGGAATAAGTACATGCACCAATTGGTATGGTCTTTTATATTGGACTATCTCCTTAATCCAGCCCCAACACTTTTATTAATTTTCATTACTAAATGTGAGTGAACCAACTAAACCGACGAATCCAATTTTGACACCAATTTGGCCAAATTGAATGTATTGGTGAAATTTTTAATTTTTATAACTTATTCAACTGAATTTGGAATCTATACCACCACTAACTTATTTAGAAAAAAATAAGTTATCATACACAATAATCTAAATCACAAACATATTAACAATCGCTTTGCTTATCTCACTTCTTTTTTCTTAATAAAGGTTACAAATATATCAATAAAATCGAAGGTATCATAAACAATAATTTAAAAAAACAATTAGTAGATAAAAAAATTTAACCGTGGATTTGTTGTTGTCAACTCAGTCAAATTTGGGAACAAGAGCATCATGTCACTTACAAAAATTGAGTGAGTGGAGAGGATAATAATCATTCCTCAAATTTGGAATTGGGTTACAATGGCCTAATCACATTGGCCATATTCATTAGAGTTTGTAAAATTGATGTTAAAGGTCAAATAATTGCCAAGGAGGAAAATTACTAGTTTCCTAGGTTTGGGGTGGAAGCTTTCGGATTGTGAATAATGGGAATAATAAATGATGTTGGAACATTAGGATGGCATAAATATTTAATAAAGGAGATAAATAAATATATACAAGTGAAAATCAAAGTGGCATTTGATCATGAAGACACATGGAGGAAGTGGGACCCACATATGCCTAGCTTTCCCCACTACACTTGGCATAATTCTCTCACCAATTCGAATTCAAGGTGAATGGTAACATACTTGGGGGATTCCAAAAGAAATTATTCAAGGCATGACTCATCCAAGGTCGAAATATAGAGTAAGAGTAACTCCCATGGAAGAGGAAGAGGTAATTTGGAGCTAGTGAGACACTTGGGCTAGATTCCCTAGCTCTATGACAACAATGATGAAGATGCTATGACACCTATGACACAAATCAGACTAGAAGTATGACATATGACATATATGACATGTCAGGATAAAAATAGACTCCAAGAGGGCACTCAAGGGTGTTAGGGAAGCTAAGATGCTTCCACATGTGATTTGGTGGAAGTGGGAGACTAGGAATTGTTGTACAAATGGCGTTCTTTGGAATCTCTTCCCAATTTGAGTTGGCATGAGTCTCTTGGAAGGAATTCGACCCATGGAGGACATTAGAAATTTATAAATGTCAATAAAAAAGAAGGAAACCAGCTTTTGATCATTTGTAGAATTTGCAATTGCATTTGTGAAGAGGGAGAGCTAGTGGATGACCAGTTTCTTGCCTTAGCCAATTTCGAGGGTGAAAGATTCCCATCCAAGTTGGTAATTGGAAAGGCCATTCAGACCCTTCATTTGGAGCTTTAATGGAGTCTTTATTTACAGGTGTAAGCTACAGGGCAGCTCATGGTTTCTTCTCTTGTAGCTCACTCCTTCAACCATTTCCAGTTTTGATGGCATATTCTTGATCCTTGAGGGAGGGCATTTTTGGTGAGCTATTGTACTCTTTGGGGGAGCTTCTAATGCCCAATTTATTTTGTAATATGAATTAAATACTCTATTCTTCATCTCCAGAAAGTTTCAAGTCGAAATTCCAAGTAGAAATGTATAAATCTCATTTTTAATGGAAGAACAATGCCATTTCCCCACTACCTTGTTGTGAACTAATGTATTGATGATGATTTCGAATGAATGGATGATTCTATGATGCATTTGTGATTAATGGACCACCATGGATGTATTTTACAAGTTTCATGTCCTATACTTGAGCATTTGAAGTATTTTTACTCAGTTTAATTGCATTGGGAGAAGATATAGTGCCATTTCCCCAAGGGTCGAATTGGTGATTTTTGCAGTTGAATGGGAGAGGGTTGGAACAGATATAATAATCAATTAATGGTGCACATGAGACCTTAATAACATCCTTAATACATTCCCTACCTCTATTCATAAATTTGAGTGGCTTTGGAGGCATTTGGGAAGCCATTTTCAGTACTTACCCAAGGGGGATTTGAACCCCAAATTACTAGTAAAATTGCATACTTGGTCCAGAATATTAAGAGAGTTTGAAGAGGTATTTTGGTGGCCATATATCATCCATGAACATCATATTCAAGTACTAATATGATTCATACACCTTCCTTGAATATTTGAAGGCATTTGGAGTCAATTTGAGACCTAGAGACCAATACTAGTCAAAGACAAATTACTAGTAAAGTCCCCTACATTGGCTAGAATTGAAAGAGTATTTGGAGAAGTATTTTAAAGGTACAAAGGCATCCATAAAACACATATTTATGTTCTAATATCATTCATATACCTTCTCAAAATATTTGGGATCATTTGGGGCAAATTTGGGACCTAGAGATCAAAACTAGTCAAAGGTCGAACTAGGGAGAAAAAGTGGAAAATTGCCATTTTAATAAAATTCCTAACAAGGGAAATTATAGTGGTATCAGAGCATGGTCTTGGCACTTGATGTGGTAGAACATTAATGAAGACCAAGAGTCAAATAAATAAGCCACCACCCTTAGAAATGGAAACTGGATGTGCTTTGGTGAAAGGGAAGAAGTAGGAGAATAAGTGCATTCATTGGTCACCATGAGTAAGGATGAGAAAGGAAACTTAGAGGAGAATGAGGAGTTTAGAAAATTACTTAAACCATCCTTTGAAGACAAGTGGAGGCAATACTTTCAAGAGTTCAAATTGTTGCTTAGTGAACTTGGAAGCAACTCGGAAAAAATAATGAGCAATGGTTCTCTTTTCAAGGAAAAGGATGAAATAATTTATGTCACAAAAGAGGAACCTAATGTAATTGTGGAACATGAGGTACATGTTGATATTCAGGTTCTTGAAGATGTTACACTAAAACAAGAAGAAGGACAAGCACTTGTCCTTGTTCAGAGGGATTATGAGTTTCCTCATGGAGAGAATTGCAAAGCCTTGGAAGAGGTACATGATCTCACAATAGTTGGACCAGCCAATTATGGAGAAGATGAATTAAATATTTCATTGGGTAAGAGTTGTAAAGAATTAAAGTTGGTTCATAATTCCTCACCCCACACTTCTTTTCCAGCCACATCGCTTTGGGATGAAAATTGGGTGAAAGGTTTTTTTCTAGTGGTGCCACATGAGGGGTATGAAACTCCTACCTCTCCTTTTGATGATGACATGAATAGAGCACCTCATTATTTACAATTGCAGCACCATATTGATTTACCTTATTATGATACATATCCTCATGGATGTATGGATGAGACTTCTTTGAGTCCTTTGAAGCCTCCTTGTTTTTCCTGCTCATTATTTGGTTCAGATTTTAGTGGAGATTCTTCATTCACTTCTTGGAGGAAAGAATGCATGGCTGAATATTTTGATGCATATCACATTCTTTTGGAGCAGCACTATCGGACATGGGATCCTCACCTATGTCATTGGAGCAGATTTGATGGGTCACTTGAAGATTGTATGCACTTGAAAAATGGTGGTCTACATGCTTGAAGGTATAAGCACTTTCATGACTCTTTGATGAAGCATCTCCTTTATGTACATTTTCATTATGTTGTTATGTACTTTGATGATATATATTTTGTACTCATGATGTTTGGAAGAATGCATATAAGAAAATGGGATCCAGGAATCCTCTTATCTGATGGTATGGGTTGGAGAGCACTCTTAATGATTGGGGTGCAATACAAGTAATGGGACCCTGGAATCATTTTTATCTCATTGGTTTCAAAGTTTTTGGGGAAAGAAGCAGTAGGGGATATGGATTTCCCACTTAATAAAGTCATTTTTATCAGAGTAGTGCAATAGCAAGCATGGTGGTTCCTCTCTAAAATCTTCATGGAAACTCAAAGACTCAAGGTTGGGCAATTCAATGGCAACTTCAAAGAATTATACAGGAAGCAGGTTCTTCAACACCCATGTTTGAAATTGCTTGAGGACAAGCAATATTGGGAAGGGAGGATTTTTCATGTCCCAAATTTGGAATTGGGTCACAATGGCCTAATCACATTGGCCATATTCATTAGAGTTTGTAAAATTGATGTTAAAGGTCAAATAATTGCCAAGGAGGAAAATTACTAGTTTCCTAGGTTTCCGGTGGAAGCTTTCGGATTGTGAATAATGGGAATAATAAATGATGTTGGAACATTAGGATGGAATAAATATTTAATAAAGGAGATAAATAAAAATATACAAGTGAAAATCAAAGTGGCATTTGATCATGAAGACACATGGAGGAAGTGGGACCCAAATATGGCTAGCTTTCCCCACTACACTTGGCATAATTCTCTCACCAATTCGAATTCAAGGTGAATGGTAACATACTTGGAAGAGTCCAAAAGGTATTATTCAAGGCATTACTCATCCAAGGTCGAAATATAGAGGAAGAGTAACTCCCATGGAAGAGGAAGAGACAATTTGGAGCTAGTGAGACACTTGGGCTAGATTCCCTATCTCTATGACAACAATGATGAAGATGCTATGACACCTATGACACAAATAAGACCTGAAGGCTGACATATGACATATATGACATGTCAGGGCTAAAAATAGACTCCAAGAGGGTGCCCAAGGGTTTTAGGGCAGCTAAGATGCTTCCACATGTGATTTGGTGGAAGTGGGAGACCAGGAATTGTTGTACAAGAGGCGTTCTTTGGAATCTCTTCCCAACTTGAGTTGGCATGAGTCTCTTGGAAGGAATTCAACACATGGAGGACATTAGAACTTTATAAATGTCAATAACAAAGAAGGAAACCAGCTTTTGATCATTTGTAGAATTTGCAATTGCATTTGTGAAGATGGAGAGCTAATGGATGACTAGTTTCTTGCCTTAGCCAATTTCAAGGGTGAAAGATTCCCATCCAAGTTGGTAATTGGAAAGGCCATTCAGACCTTTCATTTGGAGCTTTAATGGAGTCTTTATTTGTAGGTGTAAGCTACAGGGAAGATCATGGTTTCTTCTATTGCAGCTCACTCCTTCAACCATTTCCAGTTTTGATGGCATATTCTTGATCCTTGAGGGAGGGCATTTTTGGTGAGCTATTGTAATCTTTGGGAGAGCTTCTAATGCCCCATTTATTTTTTAATATGAATTAAATACTCTTTTCTTCATCTCCAGAAAGTTTCGGGTCGAAATTCCAAGTAGAAATGTATAAATCTCATTTTTAATGGAAGAATAATGCCATTTCCCCACTACCTTGTTGTGAACTAATGTATTGATGATGATTTCGAATGAATGGATGATTCTCTAATGGATTTGTGATTAATGGAATTCCGTGGATTTATTTTACAAGTTTCATGTACTGTACTTGAGCATTTGAAGTATTTTTACTCAGTTTAATTGCATTGGGAGAAGAAATAGTGCCATTTACCCAAGGGTCGAATTGGTGATTTTTGCAGTTGAATGGGAGATGGTTGGAACATATATAATAATAAATTAATGGTGCACATGAGACCTTAATAACATACTTAATACATTCCCTACCTATTTTCATAAATTTGAGTGGCTTTGGAGGCATTTGGGAAGCCATTTTCAGTACTTACCCCAGGGGGATTTGAACTCCAAATTAGTAGTAAAATTGCATACATGGTCCAGAATCTTAAGAGAGTTTGCAGAGGTATTTTGGTGTCTATATATCATCCCTGAACATCATATTCAAGTCCTAATATCATTAATACACCTTACGTGAATATTTGAAGGCATTTGGAATCAATTCGAGACCTAGAGACCAATACTAGTCAAAGGCAAATTACTAGTAAAGAACCGTACATTGGCTAGAATTGGAAGAGTATTTGCAGAAGTATTTTAAAGGTCCAAAGGAATCCCTAAAACACATATTTATGTTCTAATCTCTTTCATATACCTTCTCAGAATATTTGGGATCATTTGGGGCAAATTTGGGACCTAGAGATCAAAACTAGTCAAAGGTCGAACTAGGGAAAAAAAGTGGAAAATTGTCATTTTAATAAAATTCCTAACAAGGGACATTACAGTGGTATCAGAGCATGGTCTTGGCACCTAATGTGGTAGAACATTAATGAAGACCAGGAGTCAAAGAAATAAGCCACCACCCTTAGAAACGGAAACTGGATGTACTTTGGTGAAAGGGAAGAAGTAGGAGACTAAGTGCATTCATTGGTCACCATGAGTAAGGATGAGAAAGGAACCTTCGAGGAGAATGAGGAGTTTAGAAAATTACTTAAACCATCCTTTGAAGACAAGTGGAGGCAATAATTTCAAGAGTTCAAATTGTTGCTTAGTGAACTTGGAAGCAACTCGGAAAAAATAATGAGCAATGGTTCTCTTTTCAAGGAAAATGATGAAATAATTTATGTCACAAAAGAGGAACCTAATGTAATTGTGGAACATGAGGTACATGTTGATATGCAGGTTCTTGAAGATGTTACACTAAAACAAGAAGAAGTACAAGCACTTGTCCTTGTTCAGAGGGATTATGAGTTGCCTCATGGAAAGAATTGCAAAGACTTGGAAGAGGTACATGATCTCACAATAGTTGGACCAGCCAATTATGGAGAAGATGAATTAAATATTTCATTGGGTAAGAGCTGTAAAGAATTAAAGTTGGTTCATAATTCCTCACCCCACACTTCTTTTCCAGCCACATCGCTTTGGGATGAAAATTGGGTGAAAGGTTTTTTTTCTAGTGGTGCCACATGAGTGGTATGAAACTCCTACCTCTCCTTTTGATGATGACATGAATAGAGCACCTCATTATTTACAATTGCAGCAGCATATTGCTTTACCTTATTATGATACATATCCTCATGGATGTATGGATGAGACTTCCTTGAGTCCTTTGAAGTCTCCTTGTTTTTCCTGCTCATTATTTGGTTCAGATTTTAGCAGAGATTCTTCATTCACTTCTTGGATGAAAGAATGCATGGCTGAATGTTTTGATGCATATCACTTTCTTTTGGAGTAGCACTATCGGACATGGGATCCTCACCTTTGTCATTGGAGTAGATTTGATGGGTCACTTGAAGATTGTATGCACTTGAAAAATGGTGGTCTACATGCTTGTAGGTATAAGCACTTTCATGACTCTTTGATGAAGCATCTCCTTTATATACATTTTCATTATGTTGTTATGTACTTTGATGATATATATTTTGTACTCATGATGTTTGTAAGAATGCATATAAGAAAATGGGATCCAGGAATCCTCTTATCTGATGGTATGGGTTGGAGAGCACTCTTAATGATTGGGGTGCAAGACAAGCAATGGGACCCTGGAATAATTTTTATCTCATTGGTTTCCAAGTTTTTGGGGAAAGAAGCAGTAGGGGAGATGGATTTCCCACTTAATAAAGTGATTTTTATCAGAGTAGTGCAATGGCAAGCATGGTGGTTCCTCTCTAAAATCTTCATGGAATCTCAAAGACTCAAGGTTGGGCAATTCAATGGCAACTTCAAAGAATTATACAGGAAGTAGGTTCTTCAACACCCATGTTTGAAATTGCTTGAGGACAAGCAATATTGGGAAGGGAGGATTTTTCATGTCCCAAATTTGGAATTGGGTCACAATGGCCTAATCACATTGGCCATATTCTTTAGAGTTTGTAAAATTGATGATAAAGGTCAAATAATTGCTAAGGAGGAAAATTACTAGTTTCCTAGGTTTGGGGTGGAGGCTTTGGGATTGTGAATAATGGGAATAATAAATGATGTTGGAACATTAGGATGGCATAAATATTTAGTAAAGGAGATAAATAAATATATACAAGTGAAAATCAAAGTGGCATTTGATCATGAAGACACATTGAGGAAGTGGGACCCACATATGGCTAGCTTTCCCCACTACACTTGGCATAATTCTCTCACCAATTCGAATTCAAGGTGAATTGTAACATACTTGGGGGAGTCCAAAAGGTATTATTCAAGGCATGACTCATCCAAGGTCGAAATATAGAGGAAGAGTAACTCCCATGGAAGAGGAAGAGGCAATTTGGAGCTAGTGAGACACTTGGGCTAGATTCCCTAGCTCTATGACAACAATGATGAAGATGCTATGACACCTATGACACAAATAAGACCTAAAGGCTGACACATGAAATATATGACATGTCAGGGCTAAAAATAGATTCCAAGAGGGCGCTCAACGGTGTTAGGGAAACTAAGATGCTTCCACATGTGATTTGGTGGAAGTGGGAGACTAGGAATTGTTGTACAAGTGGCGTTCTTTGGAATCTCTTCCCAACTTGAGTTGGCATGAGTCTCTTGGAAGGAATTCGACCCATGGAGGACATTAGAACTTTATAAATGTCAATAACAAAGAAGGAAGCCAGCTTTTGATCATTTGTAGAATTTGCAATTGCATTTGTGAAGAGGGAGAGCTAATGGATGACTAGTTTCTTGCCTTAGCCAATTTCGAGGGTGAAAGATTCCCATCCAAGTTGGTAATTGGAAAGGCCATTCAAACCTTTCTTTTGGAGCTTTAATGGAGTCTTTATTTGCAGGTGTAAGCTACAGGGCAGCTCATGGTTTCTTCTATTGCAGCTCACTCCTTCAACCATTTCCAGTTTTGATGGCATCTTCTTGATCCTTGAGGGAGGGCATTTTTGGTGAGCTATTGCACTCTTTGGGGGAGATTCTAATGCCCCATTTCTTTTGTAATATGAAGTAAATACTCTGTTCTTCATCTCCAAAAAATTTCAGGTCGAAATTCCAAGTAGAAATGTATAGATCGCATTTTTAATGGAAGAACAATGACATTTCCCCACTACCTTGTTGTGAACTAATGTATTGATGATGATTTCGAATGAATGGATGATTCTCTGATGCATTTGTGATTAATGGACTACCATGGATGTATTTTACAAGTTTCATGTACTGTACTTGAGCATTTGAAGTATTTTTACTCAGTTTAATTGCATTGGGAGAAGAAATAGTGCCATTTCCCCAAGGGTCGAATTGGTGATTTTTGCAGTTGAATGGGAGAGGGTTGGAACATATATAATAATCAATTAATGGTGCACATGAGGCCTTAATAACATCCTTAATACATTCCCTACCTCTGTTCAGAAATTTGAGTTGCTTTGGAGGCATTTGGGAAGCCATTTTCAGTACTTACCCCACGGGGATTTGAACCCCAAATTACTCGTAAAATTGCATACTTGGTCCAGAATCTTAAGAGAGTTTGCAGAGGTATTTTGGTGGCCATATATCATCCCTGAACATCATATTCAAGTCTTAATATCATTCATACACCTTCCTTGAAGATTTGAAGGCATTTGGAGTCAATTCGAGACCTAGAGACCAATACTAGTCAAAGGCAAATTACTAGTAAAGTCCCCTACATTGGCCAGAATTGAAAGAGTATTTGCAGAAGTATTTTAAAGGTCCAAAGGCATCCCTAAAACACATATTTATGTTCTAATCTCATTCATATACCTTCTCAGAATATTTGGGATCATTTGGGGCAAATTTGGGACCTAGAGATCAAAACTAGTCAAAGGTCGAACTAGGAAAAAAAGGAAAAATTGCCATTTTAATAAAATTCCTAACAAGGGACATTACACAAACACCCAAGTTACAACCAATTGACTTGAAGCACTTCATTTTTTAACTATCTTGAAATTTATTATAGATTAATATTAGCATAACCATATGGATTAATAATATTGTTGATATGTGCTGATCAACAATATTATTCAAGGTGGGAAAGAAATAATAATGTAGTGGACATCCCACATTATTAATTAATATGTTGTTATTAAAAATCAAAATAATTATTTATAAAAGAAATATATAAATAATATAATATAAATTATTAATATTATAAAAATATATATAATTATTTCTAAAGAAAAAATAAAAATAAATGATAATTAATAATTAGTACATAAAAATAAATAATCAATTAATATATATAAATTAAATAATCAATAATATTAATAATTATAAGTTCATTTGTGTATACAAATAATACAAATAAGTTGAGTTAATTTTATGATTGTAGTGAATTATGGATGATGTTTCCTAACATGGTTAATTATGTTTGGCTATAATTTATGTAGTTGATCTTATTTAACATGGTTTACTATAGTTAACTAAGTTTTATCATAGTTAAGAAATGGATGAATACTATTTGAACATGGTTGATTTTAGTGTATAGTTGACTTGGCTTTACTAAATGTGATCATGTTTGACCAACATTGACCATGTTAATGAACTGTGGCTTTGTTTAACCATGGTTTTCCTTAGTGAACATTGGTTATGTATGGTTAACTCTGGTTATGTAACATTAACTATGTTTAATCATCATTGACCATGTTGGCTTTGGTTATTGACCATGTTGACTTTGGTTATTAACCATGTTTACCATGGTTGACCATGTTAACATAGGTGACAATATTAAATTTGGTTGACCATGTTTACTTGTTTATTGACCATGTTTACTTTGGTTAGCCATGTTGACTATGGTTGACTATGGTTAACTTTAATTAAGCATGGTTGACTATTGTTTGTGCATTGTCCACTTTTAGTAAACCATGGTTGATTATTACTTGACTTTGGTTAAACATGGTTTACTTTAGTGAAGATTAGTTGTGTATGATAAAATTTAGTTAGATAATATTAACTTTATTTTACTATTATTAATAGTAGTAGGTGACCATAGAACCATGGTTAATTGCTATTAACCATAGTTAACTATAAAACTATGATTGATCACAATTGACCATAATTAACTACTGTAATATTTAGAGTTTTTTTACATAAATTGAAAATACCTTTTTTATATGAATTGAAAATGATGTTCAATCTATGTAATTTTATTTCTACCCTACTTCTTATAAGACTAACCACCACTTATTCTTATTTTTTTTAACCACTCATTCTTATTCTTTTTTTAAAGTTGTTAGAATAATCTAAACCACAAACATAAAAAGTTATCATACACCATAATCTAAATCACAAACATATTAAAAGTTGCTTAGCTTATCTCACTTCTTTTACCTTAATAACATTCACAAAGATATGAATAAAATCGATGTTTTCATACGTAATAATCTCACCAAAGCACTGAAACAGCTAATACGTAAAAACATTTAACCGTGGATCTGCCTTGAAATACAGCAGGATCGTACTAAGTTGTCAACTCCGTGTAATTTGGGATATGTAAATCTGATCCTCCATATCATTATTATTTCCAGGTATAGTGTACAGATGATTTATGACCAGTCTTCATGACATTTATTCATGCTTTTGCTATACTATAGGGTAGTTGAATCACTATATTTTGGACTATTTTGTGGGATCTACTGTAATTAGTATAACTAAGGATGAGACGATTTAGTTTCTTTTTCGTTAAATTATTTTTCGATCGCATAGATTTAGTGTGAGCAGTTGTGCTTCTATTCGTTAAACAATTCCATTTTTTGGATGATATTTTTTTGAAGATTATCGGTCAAGTTAAATTATAAAAAATAACGATGTCTGGCCAGGTCTGGGCACATGGATTTGAGTGAACTTTCATAGCTTAATAGACAAATATAGCTAAACGTTAGACAACTATTTTTAATGGGATTAATAATAATACGGTCTTCCTCTTTTATCAGTATCTTTGACAACTCAAGAGGGAGATGAGACGTGCAGCACAGGTACGATAATTTCGTAGCAATAGCATTTGTGAGAAAAAGTTCGTAGCAATAGCAATGAAATGATTGAAAGTATTGGATGAATTCATTGGTTGATTAATAAGCGACAAAACTTTGAAAATTTGTTTATGATTGAATCAGGTTGCATCCATAGCAAGTACGTGGGATCCGGGCTGACAATTTCTTGACATAATTTCGCGCTTATAAGGCCTCTGGAGTCAGAGATATCGATAATAATAGCGTTAACACGGCAGATGTGCACAGAAAGCCGCAGTAAAGGGTCATTTCCACAATTGCCAGACCACCATCATTCTGCAAACCAGGTACAGGGTCTCGAATATTAAAGCTGTGATAAGATAAGTTTTCAAGGGAGATTGGATACCTGTGTATAGATAAGTTTCCTTTTTGTAATATGATACATTTGCTCGGTTATTCACAAAAGTTTGTCACTTCAACGTTTGTAACAGTGTTTTCTGCTGATGAATAGAAATTATAGAACTGACAGAATATTGTCAGGATTTCCCGCCACTGGACAAACATAATGAGATGAAAGATGATGTTAATTTCCTCTCTCTTTATAAGATACACAAATTTCGAAAAAACTCCAACCTCCATCATACATGTCGAATCTGAAAGATTAAGATTATTACCTTTACTGTATGCACCTCCAAATTCCTTCGAGTCAATTTCATTTCTACCTACTCTTTTCAAATGTTTTCACAGGAGAAACAAGCAATTGCTCACATGAATTTCTTTCTTATCAGAAAGTCTATATTGATTGATTAATGAGTCGCATAGGATAGTTCTTTCCTCGGTCAACCGGATTATTCTATATTTTTAGTTTTTTAGCATTTACATCCTAGCTACATCTTTTGGTTGTAGTTTGGGTGGTTGGGAGTTAGGTTCCCCATTCAGATTCAATTCTGGTAAGTGACATGCTGCTCTTGTTAAGCCCTTATTATAATGATTGTATTTCTAGCCACACCTTAATTCTCTAACTAGAATAACAGGTATTGACATTCTCTAGATAGACTAACCCTTATCAAACAATAAACGACTATATGGACTCGCCGCTATTGACTCTAGAAGTATACAAGGCGGAATTTCGCTCTACCATCTTTTCCTTCTTCATCGCACGTCAAATTCTACATTGTTGTAGATTTTCTACCACACCCCCATTGAAAAACCAAGCCGTTTTAGTGTAAATAACAGAATCTTACGGCGTTAAATTAACGACGGCGTTACCTTAACCCCCAGTGAAAGCATATTGCCATTTTAATGAATGATCACTTTAAACCTAAAGAAAGCGTATCGCCATTTAAATAAATGATGATGTAGACGTTGTTACGGGAAAAGGAAATTTAAAGCTCTGGTTGATATCGTTATCCATCACTCAACAATGGAGCAACTACTAGAACGGATTGATCACCTAACACGACGCATTGATCTAACCGGATGGTTGTCTACCAAATCTACTATCTCATGGGCTCATTGGCATGTGAGGCGACTCGTCATGTAACGTGCTATGGAGAAATGGAATAAGATTTGGAGTCAACAGTGAGGCCTCTTGGTTGATTAGATGAGCCCAAGTTCTTTAAGCAAAGCCTGAGCTCTATTGGATTTCATCAGTTTACTATTATGATTGACATTTATGTTTATTTAGGATGTTATGTATATCAGTTTTTAACTGTCAAAAGGTTATATAATATATTAAAAGAGAGTGCCATGAGGATTAGCTCAATTAGTTGGTGACAATTTTTTTTAAATATTATCCTGTGATCTCACATATTGTACAATGTAATAGTACATTGAGTACCATCTTAAGAATAAGGAGAAATGTCCCTGACACTGCATGTTGTTGCAAGATGAGAAATATTGTAGGAGGACTAAGAAGATCTTGTCATGTTCCATTGCTGACAGAATAATGGTATTGGCTCTCCAAAAAAATCAATTGCAATAACGCGGCATAGGTTTTCAATGTGTTTGCTAAGATCATGGCCAAAAAATGCGGAGAGAAAAAAATACTAAATAGATTGTCACTTAAGCATCCAAACCTAACTAATTATACGAGTGCTAGCATAAAGAAATCGGCAATCACTTCCTCTGATTAGCTATTGTGAAACTTTGTCAAACGATTTACAATGATAATGGAAATTTATGTTTAGTTGTAAATGTGGGATATAGATGCACACATATCCACTTGTCTTAATCTAAATTTGTATGTCATAAAGAGGCTAATATAAGATTCCCTTTTTTTCCAAAAACAACCACAAACACAAAATTTGTAATGAAATCCAGTTGAAATGTATACAATATGTAGCAAGGATTTTGGAAGTTGGTGGATAATAAAATTCTTCATTTTCTTATAGCTATAACAATGAAGTTCAACTAAAAATGCATTACTATTTTTTTTAATGAAGAAGACAAAAAGTTGGAAATTTATCCAACTCTACCATAAATGATTCATAACTACTAAGTGTGCTGCCAAATTTGGCCTAAAACTCATTGAATTCAATTCACTAAAATTAACATACATTGATTCAAACTTCTGGGCAAACTATTTCATTGTTATAACAATTCCAAAAAGAATCTTAAAAAGACAAAACATCTACTAGCTATGCTACTGGAATTTGACTTATAACATATTGAAAACCATAAAATCAAATATTGAAAATGAAGGATCCCCAACAAGAAAATCTCAAATCCCTATGATGTGCAAGCTCTAAATTACAAGCATTCAAAAGGGCAGATCTAACTAGACACTTTTTATTACATTCCTTTACACTTTACCACCTCATTACATCCAATGGTTCCTATAAACTTTTTATCACCTCATCCCATCCAATAAAACCATTGGATGAAACGATTGAATAAGATATCCAATTATGCACCCTCTACTGCCTCATCCTATCCATATACATATTCTTAGTTACTCATTCATAACCTTATTAAACCACATTATCACTCCCCATAAAGGCATTAAAAAAAATTAAAAAATTATCATTGTTCTATCGGCTTAATATTTGAAAGTGTTTATGCAATAGGTAGCAATGAAAGTATGCAATGCATTGAAGAGATCGTGTGTTCACACACACACATCCCTAGTTCTCATCGTTGTGAGTTGTGATTCTTGAGGAGGGAATAGTAAAACAACCATTGACTTTTTAGTAAGAGAGAGAGAGGGTCTAGATCCCATGACCATAACTTAAGTTAAATATTGGGCTATATCCCTTGAACAAATCTTAACCTAAATTTTGGGCTAGCTAACTATGATGATAACATCATATTGCATAGAGTTTAGGGCCTAATTCTAGATGAGCTCATTATCAAGCTGCGTGGTATTTAATCCCCCTGGTCTTGCCACCAATACTCTAGGTGCTTTGAGAATCTAAATCTTTCACCAAATACAATCCCATAAATAGCTACAAGTAGTTTTTCTTTAGGTCATTTATTGATGGCTATATAATCTTTTTTGTCTTATATGCAAATTGAAGACCTTAGATGCCCCACATATAATAGTGATTATAATTTAGAGCCTTGGGGTAGATCTCCTTAAGCAAGGAACCACTTCGTGTTTCATCCACCCAGCCATCATGATTGCAATTTGCAACATGATGATGATAAGCCTCCTCATAGTGATGACATGTAGGTTCAAGAAAGGCAAGAATGCAGGCACCACTAAACTTAGTGCTATGATGTAAAATGACAAGTTTCCAACATTGGATTTTTCCATTTTGGAGGTCACTTAGCCTCCTAACGCAATTAATGATGGTTGGGGGTTGAAAATAGTTAAGGACACCTAGGCTTGTGGCACTAGTTGGGGTATAGCCCCAAATGAGAATGATGGTCCACCAAATGCCCTAATGATGCCAATGATTGTTTAATTGCATGTTCATGATAGGCATAACAACTTGCTTTTTGAACTTCTATTAATGCTACTTTGTTATGCATTTATGTGTGTTAAACCTTCTGGCATAAGCTAACTTAATTTTTAAAATTTAATTAAAATTTGACATTATTGATAATCATATAATGCACAACATGTCATTTTTAATATAAAAAACTATATACATATTACTCATACATGCTACAAAATCTCAAATGTAAATAAAAATATTACTCATACATATTACAATATCAAATGTAAATAAAAATATTATATAGTATTATAATAAATCTAAAATCTTTTATTACATTGCAATAATTCGCTATGATGTATAAAGTAAAATAATATTAAAAATATTCATTTTAAACCACATTCTTTAATCATATAATTATGTTTCTTTAAATATAATTAATTTTAAATTACTTTTAATAAATAAAAGATATCTTTCAAATTCTATTAATAAAATAAAGAATTTTATTTAACAAAGACACTTTAATGCATACATTTATTAAATGTAATGTTATATAGTATTATAATAAATCTAAAAGGTTTTATTACATTGTAATAATTCGCTATCATGTAAAGTAACATAATATTAAAAATATTCATTTTAAACCACATTCTTTAATCATATAATTATATATTTTTTAATATAATTATTTTTAAATTACTTTTAATAAATAAAATATATCTTTCAAAGTCTATTAATAAAATAAACACTTTAATGCGTATAGTTATTAAATGCTACATATATCTGTATTCCACTAATGCATACATTTATATTAAATGCTACATATATTCATATTCCATTGAGATGAATAGTTAACACCCAACTAATGAAACTAGTATGTTTATGAGTTCTATTGTAGTGTGGGAATTTCATACACTTAAGTCCATAAAAATATGAATAAGATATAAGAATTTCAAATATTATTTGTGCTTTAACTTTTGTGTAAGTTGTAGCATGAGACTCAGTTGGAATGAATGGGATTGTTTTTATTAATGAGTTGAATTGGACTGTGGTGGGTGTGGTGAAATATAAATTCAGTGCACTGTCCCAATACTGTTAATACATGATAGCAATGGCATTTAATTGTAGAAAATATATATGATGTTAGATCTTAATCATTTCATCCGAATTGGTTTGAATGACTTGCTTTGATCGAGTTTCATCTCCAAAATCATATTCCTTCTGCCACATAGCAACCATAAAAATAGTGCACTTGAGTATATCAAAAACTACAGGAAGGAAACATCCCCAGAAAATCCAGTAAAATACACCACAAGATTTTTTAGTTTTACAAAAACGAAATGATTTATAAGAAACTAGGAAAAAATAGTGTTGAACAAAGGCTATTATTATTCAGAACCAAATGCTAATAAAGAGAGGCAAAATACTAAACTAATTGGATCAATTCAAGAGAGCCAATCCATGTCAACGAGTGCAGAAAAAGGATGGTTGATAGCACCCTTAGTAGGCAGAGCCAACACTCCAGGCCAAGGAGTAGTAAGATTATGTTTAATTACTATTTATTCTCCTGCCTTGGGAGAGGGATTTTAGGGATAGTTAATTCAAGCCCACTCTTTTCCATTATTCAAAATTATTTGAACTCTCCGGAGAGTTGAACATTTCTGTGGGTTACCCTAAGTACCACAAGAGACATAGAGTGCCTCTGCGCAAGCAAGATTTTTCAGGTTCTTTGCTAAATTCGTAATCACTTTTTTGGCAATTTCAATTTCAATAATCAATTTTATCGAGTAATGACCATTATCATCTTGCAGTCAAAATGGCAAAAAATAAGAAATAGTCAAAATTTCAGAAAATAAGAAATAGAAATAACAATTGAAGGTTAGATGGTCACCAGTAGTGATGGTCAGCCGATGGTTTGGATCCCTCTACTTTTCCAACTAGATATCCAATGCATGAAATAATGGAATGATACTTACTCTACTACTAGATGCCTTGGGATTCTTTCCATTCAAAAATTAACAGCTTGTTGGAATGAATATAATACATGTCATTTCAAATTTAAGTTTAAGTCTCATATTAACAGGCAGATGGCGCGTTTCTGTTGTTTAGATTTTAAATTTAAATCCTTATTCCTTCATTAAATTCCATTGTGCAAAAGACGAACTATGCATATCACCCTGGAACATTATAACATAACGGTAGGTTAATGGCATTTGGGTGAAGTTTGAGTGGCGTGGCTGGTGGAGATAGCCATCGGAATCACTAATGGATAAGCCAAATAGTTGGACCTGTATCCAGCTCGGCTTTGGGTTCCCAACCAATTAGAAGGAACATGGTTCCAACTTCCATGTATATATAAATTTGGTTCAATCTACATCAAAGATAATCTCAGTAAAAAGGGATGTTTATAAAAAATGAATTTAGAAGTGGCTCTTCTCATGACATTGGAAGCTTGGTTCGAATTGTCAATCGTACCTTGTTGGATCGGTGAAAGTAAAGGTGTTTGTCAATTCAATATGTCTCTCTTGCCAAGACTCCAAAGAGATGGCAAAACAACCTTCGCCTAGGAATTAGTATTACTGATTACATTCCTATCCTGACTTTCGAATTTTCCTTAACCCTGGATATTCAATTCTTCATGCAGTAGAAATAACAACAGCTACCACCTCTGGCTCCACTGGATGAGCTTGTTCAAGCTTCCCAAGGAAAATAGGACATGATTGAATGTTACGAATGTCTTATGCTTACATTGGCACGTGCAGCTAATAATAGTGTGTTTCAGTTTTCAAAGTCGCTACAAGATGAGGATAGTGGAAGAGTGTTGTTGTTAATGCTCGCCAAAGTTCAATATGATCTCCACAAACTTCTTGATCGTTATCGTGCTCACCTTTCACAGACAATAACAATCCCATCAAAGTCCCTTCCGATTGAACTTAAAATCATGGAGGAAATGAGAGAGTAGCTACGAGTTGGAGAGGGTAGAGGCAGTAAAAGGTAAGTCAAAAATTAACATTCGGATGATTTGATTATGATCATAAATAAATATTACAATAATCTGAATTATGAGTGTCCTCGAATGAAAACCAAATGAGATTCGCTATAATCACCATAACATTGTTCCAAATGTAATAAAAAACAACGTTTAGTTGTAATCGCCATAACGAAAACAACGTGAAAGTAGTGCCACCTGCCAACCAAACAAAATAAATAATAATATAGATTGCAAGTAGAGATGGCCAGGATTACCATGGCACATCGAATTCAGCCAAGTTTCCCCGATTGTTTACCTCAAATTCACCTGCTCTAAAAAGAACCAGAGAGAGAGAATGATAAGCCACCGTGCCTGACCGCATTTGAACCGAACCGTTATATATTTGTTTTGAACCACCTGGCATCCCGCCGCTTACTTTTTGAATTGTTCCATGGCCATCGTGGAGGCCTCTGCAGCTTCCATGGATGAAAATTGGAAAAAACAAAGTTCTTCTGAAAACCTACCTACACCACAGATATAGGCCTAAAGAATGCGAACGGATCAGATCGAGATTAAAATTACTGAGAATATTGGACAGATTAGATTAGGGTTACCTCCTCGTTTCTCTTCTATTATGGCCGCTAGATTCTCAGAAAAACCCTTGAATTAGCAATTAGCGAGAATTGGTGTACAACAGCCACTTGCCCAGCACAATAACATAGTATGCATGTAGATTGCCACTCATTGCATGTAGTGCATCGACTGAAACAATGCAGTGTACGCTCTCTGCACAATGCACATTGATTGAAACAATGCAATGTACGCTCTCAGCACAATGCACATGTACCGTAAAACGCTGATGATATCTGGCCGCCCCTCCTGGGGCACTAATTTCAAGAGTTACGTCACTGTTTCAGAACCAATTACATTTAAGATAAATAGGTTTTTATAGAAACTAATTTAATAAATAAAATTGTAACCATGTAAAACTGCTAGACACTTCTCCTTGTTATGTCCCCTAAGGGGATCATCTATGGATTGACATAACCCTATTAATCTCATCCCTACTCTGTTTTAATATATATATAAAAAGAGATGAGTTTTAAAGACATGAAAACAAATACTTTTGATGCATGTTATTTTGAATCTAATTCATAGTCTCCTACATTCTTGTTGGCACCTTTTGTTTATAGGTATGCCTTTTTTTTCCTCCACATTTTCAATTTGTGTGCCTCATTTGCTTCCTATATCCATGCTTAGACCCTTGTTGCATTCTCTTTTGAATCCTAGAAACCCTACAGCCTTAGTTGGTAGCTCTAAGATTACCTTTGCATCCTAATTTACATCCCAATTGCATTTCAATTTTGTGTACTAAGGGATACAACAATAGATGTATAAAAAGTATGAAATCATTTCCCCATGATATGGTATAATGCCAAATGGCATTATGACACATACATGAGTGACTTATGTGATGTAGATTAGTGTTGTTAACAATTAAATATTTTCTCTCATGAATGTGTGAAGTGTGCCAATGTTATGTTAATGAAAATACTTTCTATGTGTGGGTTGTAGTTATGTAGGTTATGTATGTGGGTTAGGTGTAATCAAGTTACACATATTATGTGACACATTGTAAATGACTTCATCAATATAGGTGTCCTTCCTTTTTCACTAGTGGGAGAGCTCAACTGTAGAAATTAGGTGAAGCTTGCTATTTCTCCTTTTCTGCATGAACAAAAATGGAGAGAAGGACTTAAATTAAGTTTTTGTTTGGTAGAGATAGATTTGAAACTTTTTTGGGATGTGTTGTCCCTATTGGTCTCTTTCACATAAGCCCAATATAGTTGAATCATAAGCACCATCTTGCTAGCCATATGGGAGGCTTGTCTTTTGCTAGCACTTGCCTTTCCCAACAATGCACCATAAATGATGCACTTAAGCAACTATGACATTCAATATATGCACATAAGGATCATAAGTGAATTACATATGAAATACATATAATAAATGCACAATAAGAGACATGCAAGTGGAAATTGTAAAAAATGCACCATAAGCTACCCACTCATATACTAGAAGCAAACCACATAAGCAACATAGCTAAAACAAGACATTTAAAATAATGTAACTTAAGTGAGAAACATACACAATGTACCATAAGTGATGCACTTAACTAACAAACCACAAATCATGCACATAAGGAATACACCATAAGTGAAATGCATTCAATTTATTCTCTCCCGTTAGTGTGTTAGGCGTCGCTCTTATGTGCATGCAAACTTACTTAGATGGTTTTCAATGTGTCACATATATTCTATGTGGGTTAGGTATGACCCTCTCATGAACAATCAATGATGAACATGACTAATATACATAAGCAATAACATCAACGGATACACCATTTAAGTAGTGCTCCATTTAAGTGATGAATATAAATTACATAGATAAACCTCAATACACAATAAAATACATTTAACTGATGCAATTAAGACTTTATTACCTTCACTTCCTCCATCTTTATTACATTTTATTACCTTTTATATATGAATCAAAGACTTTACACGTCATGCTTTAGCCAATATCATTCCCCTCCACAAATTCTTTAAAAGCTATTTCACTTACTTCACTTTCTCCATATTTATTACCTTTTGTATGTATCCAAAACTTTATACATCATGGTCTTTCTATATTGCATAGACAATATCATTCCCCATAACTTACATGATTTCACTTGAATGCACTTCCCGTTGTCATCCAAACATTCAGCTGGTTTCTTATAATATTTTATAAGTTTGTGGAAAGTTACACTTAATCTACCAAACGTTCTAGTAACGGCTTGCTGTATTTTTACATTGGTCATGTACTAATCAACCAATCACAATAACTTATTTTTAAACCAAATATTAATGTTTTCTAAGTTTTTTTATGATACTTTTTGTCGGCCAATATAAAATTTTGACCTCTTATTTGGCCTCTTTTCGAGGCGAGCAAGCATTTTTCAATAGAGTATTTCCAAGAGGGTGTTTGCTTTTGTTTTTTCAGCTCCAAATGGATTAATGCTAGGACTACCTAACATTAATATGAAACATTTTATGTTTGCTTCATGTATGTCATATTTTCAATTTTATGTGCTACTATTATGTGTTAAGTTGTCTATTACCTCCACTTGTATATAATATCATTTACTACCATCACCTCTATCTTGCCTCTTATGTTTCTCTAGAGCTTTGGTCAACTACCAGTTGATATCGAGCAACTACTCTTAATACCATCGCTTCTATCACTAAAATTTAAACTTATGCATAACCGATAATAGCCTCCTTATGAGCTCATAACCTACACAAAGAGACCACTATTGGGTGAGTGCAAGCTAATGAGGGTCACTTTTGGTGCATTAGATGCAATTGAAAACTGAAAAATGAGGCATCCCTCAACTTACTTGGATTTTTTGAGATACTTACAAAAAATATCTTGCATTGAGTAAAAAATATGAAATGTAGGAAATTGAATCACGTTTCCGAATATATAAGTTTTATGTACTGAAAATTTACATATAACTATGTCAAATTTTATCTTTTCTAACA
The DNA here is from genome assembly GCA_027924585.1 of Larix kaempferi. NCBI lineage: Eukaryota > Viridiplantae > Streptophyta > Pinopsida > Pinales > Pinaceae > Larix > Larix kaempferi. The sequence goes on along the minus strand of BSBM01001248.1, from coordinate 4,719,934 downwards.
GTCACTTTTTTTTTTTGGCAAATGATAAGGTATATGTTTTTGTGGGTGCAGCCTTTAAGTACCTAAATGATGGTTTCGGGCTACAAAAATTTGTAGACATGTATAGAACATGTAGCACTAGTGCAAAACTATTTTTCTAAAATTAAATGTTTAATTTTTTTTTTTTTAATTATCTAAGTGATCAAACCTTGCGAATGGTACGTCGAATGTGGGTGCAATATTTGAAGGTTTAAATGCAATCATTTCGACTTAGATTTTTATAGCATGTAGAGGTCAGTGTCTATTAGTGCAACATACAATATTTTTAAAAAATGGCTATGAAATGAAAAAGTTACGGAAGAAATACTAACAACATATTTTTTGACTTAAGGAGTGATGATATAAGAAAATTAGGAAAAAATAGAAAAAAATAATATATTTTTTTTTAATTATATATTTGGAATCTCTATAAAAAATTCTATCTATGCCTAAAATTTCGTAAAAAATGGTTATGTATGTCATGCTGTAAAGAGTGGTGTAAGACAGGAATATTGAGAAAAATGGTGGAAATGGACTATTAGCTATGGTTTAGCACATTCCGTAGCATAGGTTTGGTTAGTCCTAACCAACCACATAGGACTGTGGATGACACATGGGCGCGTGAAGAGGCATGATTTAGGCACTAATAAACACTCGTGTGTTGTGTTTAAATTCAAATTTTTATTCCCGCGCTTGGTGTCAACAAAAATGCTCTAGCGTTTTGGAGAAACAAAAATCTAAAGCGTTTTGGAGAAACAAAGCGCTCTACCAATTTGGAGAAACAAAACTCTGAAGTTACAAAACACTCTAGCATTATAAACCACATAAACTATGTGATAAGTGTTGAATGGAGATAAGGGGTGAGAGAGAGAGAGAGGATACGAGGGGGGGAGCAAGGGACATAAATTTATTGAGGTGAAGAGAGGAATGAGGAGGGAAAAAATTAAATGCCTAAACCCATAAGTCCTAAGGGCCAAACAACCTAAATCCCTAAACCCCTAAGCATCTAAGCCCTTAACACATAATCCCTTATGACTTTAACCCCTTGACACTTAATCCTAACCTTTTATACCTTACCCCACTAATAGTTAATCCACAAATCCCTTAACTTATAAATATCCTAATACTTAAATTCCTAGTCCCTTAATTAAACCCTTCTCTCTCATCCTCATAGTCCTTATCCTCTAACACCTTAAGCCATTAACACCTTATAAGCCCTTAACACTATAACACCTAAGACCTTAATTCCTAACCACTTAAAACCTAACCCCCTAACCCCAGAGCCCTAAATCTCTTTAACCATAAAGTCTCTAACCCATAAGCTCCTTAAGTCCTTTAATTATTTACCTCTAATCCTTTAACCATTAGACTCTAAGCTCTAGTTTACTTTATAGAGGTAAAATAATTGTTTACCTCTACACTGCGTTTGCATGTGCGACCTCCCTTGTGCAAGTGCAACTTGCATTTGCTTGTGTGCTCTACGTTTTCATGTGCGCTCTTTGTTTGCATGAGAGCTTTATGTTTGATTGATCTCTCTCCCTTGGGATTGATCTCTCCTGAGTCTCTCAACTTTGGAATTCTTGCTTGGGCTTGTGCATTAGCCTCTAAGCTCTAGTTTACCATTTATAAGCCTTTAACACTTTAACCCCTTCACCATTAATGCCTAACCTAATAAACCCTAACAACCTAACCACAAAGCACTAAATCCCTTAACCCCTAAATCCCCTAACCCTTAAACCTCTTAACCACTTTACCTATAATCCCACAACCCCTAACCCCTAAGACCTAGTCCACTCCTAACCCCTAAACAACCTAACCCATAATACTGAAAGCCCAAATCTCTAAATCCCTAAAGCCTTAAGCCCTTAATCCCTCAAAAAAATTAAACCTTTAACTGCTTGGCCCTTAACCCCTAACCCCTTAAACCCTATCCCCCTAACCATTGAGCTCTAAATTCCTTAACCCCTAAATCCCATAACCCATAAAACCCGTTAACCCCCTATCTGCTTAACTCCCTAACCCATAAATATTTAAACTTGCTAACAACTTTATTCTTTTACCTCTAAACTCTGAACCCATAACCCCTAATTCCTTGTTAACCTGCTAACCCTAAAACCCTTAACCCATAATCCCTAAATCTCGAAACCCATAAATACTTAAATCCCCAAACCCATAAATCCCCATAAACTCCTAATCCCTCATATCATAGAAGCCATTAAGCCCTTAACCCCCAAGCCATTGATCATTTAACCCCTTGACACTTAACCCTTAACTAAATCAACCCTAACATCCTAACCCTAGATCCATAAATCCCTTAGCCCATAAATCTATTAACCCGTAAAGGCCTCGCCTCTTAAATAACCACCAATCCCCTAACCCTTATGTCCTTAACCATTAAGCCTCTAATCCCTTAACACTTAAACCCTTCACCCTTAACACTTAACCTCTTTAACCCTAACCTCCTAACATTGGTGCCCTCAATCCTTTAACCCCTAAAGCACCTAATCCCTAAATCCCTTTATCTCTAAGCACTCAACACCTAATCCCTAGTTTATCCACAAACACTTAATCCTTTAATGTCTAACCTCTAAATCCATAACCCCCTAAACATAGAGCCCTAAATCCTTTTTATTAATGAAATCCCTTAACCCCTTGACCCATAACACCTGGACCCCTTTACCTGTTTACCTCTAATGCCTCAACCACTAACCACTAACCCGGGTTTAAACCCCATAATCCTTATCCCTCCAACCCCATAATCGCGAAAAACCTAAGCGAAAAACCTAAAACCCTTTATCCCTTTAACTCTAAGCCCTTAACCCCTAACACAAAATCCCTAGTTAACCTCCTAACCCATACAACATGAAGCCAAAAACCCTTGAAGATAAGGAGGCATAGGGAAATAAAGGAAATATTTTCTTGGCAAGGAAATATTAAATAAGGTTTCAAGGATATTTTTTTGTGTGTAGATATTAAACATAACACTATAGCATTCTAGAAACACATAACGCTATAGCATTATGTGTTTCCACAACGCTAAAGCATTATAGAAATAAATAACGCTTTAGCATTATAGAAATACATAACGCTTTAGCATTATAAAAATACATAACGCTAGAGTGTTATGTATTTCTATGACGCTCGAGCGATATATATTTCTATAATGATAGAGAGTTATAGAAATAGATAACGCTCTAGCATTATATATTTCCATAATGCTCGAGCATTTTCGTTTCCTGTCCTGCGTGTTAAATGACATGGCAGGCTCGGGTCCTCCCATGCCTAGTTCAAAGAAATGCTCGTGTGTTTTGGTTTCACTAAAATTTTGCGCTTTTCGCGAAACTAAGATTGCATCTGAAAGGTACCCCAACTTCGCGTGAGAGCCCTGTTACATAATAAATCAATTTCGAGCAAATCGTGACATAACATCAAGATTTTTAGAGCCATATTGCAAGTCTCTAGATAGTACAATGGCATTGAAGAAGATCTCTTTGGCAGGTTGCATTGCTCTTTGGCCACTCTATGGCTCCCCTGTATAGGATGGCCGACACCTACAAGCACCTGTGGGGGTTCTCCATTTTATAGTGAAGGTAAGATCTTTTTCCTTTATATTTATCTATGTATTACAACAACAACAAATATTTGGTTTCCTTTCTAAGACCTTCAACTTGATCACAGAATCCGACATAAAATGCAAAAAAAGAATGGAATATATGAGTTTATCACCGTAACAAGTTGTTATATAGAATCATAATAGTGGTAATAGACAATGCATTAATCAAATGAGTAATTTCCTTTGCGATGGAACGTTAATGTGAATGCCTCCATATGTAGGATATGGGGGCTCTAAGATGGCAAGGAAACCAAAGAAAATTTGTAGAACAAGCTTTTTAGTCCTTAATTATTACCGTGAGAAGCCAACTTTTAAGTAGTGAGCATCCCAATTTATAGCAATATCAATTGAAGTGTTTATATATTGTTGCATGCAAGCATTGGCTAGAAAAAGACGAGAACGGTAGGTAATGCATATTATTGACTTTCCTACTTTCTCACCTCATTCACAACCATTCACATTCTATAAAAGCATTTGGTAAACCAACGTAGTGATGGTTTCACTTGCTCGTATTTAATGTTAATCAACTCGATATTGTCACTATGTTACTCAACATAATGCAATGATCTATTAATTATAGTTCTACATGGCTCGTCCAATGTTACGGGCACTCCCCAATGAGTGGCATATAGGTAAAGTAGTTCTTTCCAATTAACAAGTTCATGATAACTAGCATGGCTAGCCATTCCAACATCTAACGCTGAGACACTAGCCTATTACGAATGACATGAATAGGGCCATGCTACGGGTCCACTTGCAGGAAGGCCTTTTGTTTACAAAACAAGGTAAAAATAATTGATTTCCTATCCTGATGTCGATGTCATCGTTGTCTTGCAATGTCTAGATTCTAAGTTACAATACTTCGAGGTCATTGGGCCATCGACGTACAAACTTCGAAGCTTCGGAAAATGTTTAACATTTAAATTCAAGCATTCCTTGAACACCCTATAAAGAATCGAATCCTCGGCTAGAAGAAACACTAGTTTGAGCATGTTCTAGTTCCTTCTATCTAAACATAAGGCACAAACTAGCTACTATGCAGCCATTCCCTTATTTTATAATATTTTTGCAAGTTTAGGATTAATCCACGAAAAATTTAAATTATTTATTATAATATTTTATAATATTAATGCAAAGTTATAATTTTTAAAAATTCTATAAAAAAAATAAATTTTATAAAAAAATAATTTAATTTATTTTAATTTTTTATTTATCACTTATTGTGAAGGATTTTTTTTTTTTTTCTAGTAGGAAATCACCGAGTTTTAATATTCACTATGAATCAAGGGATAGCCAAAATCAAAACTTGGTGGCCACACAAACATTGTTCTTCCCAACCAGCTATGCTGTCTCCTCGAATACAAATTTCTTAAAGTTATTATTTAATTTTATGTGATATAATTTAAAATTGAGGAAAGATATATTCTCAAGTAGTATTAAATAGTATTAATTATTTTTATATTTTTATTTTATTTTTTGTTATCATTTATGTGTGACAAAGCATACAATATAGGTTAGATTCTTAAATGATAAGAAGATGATGACACCTTAAAGAAGACCTTTTGAAAGGGAAGCTTTGGATAATGGCAAAGAAAGCATTGAAACAATGTTGGTTAAAGATTTTAGTTTTTGGATTTATTTATTTATTTTGTATTTGGAGAGAAAATATTTATTTTTGAAATTGTATTATGCAATTCTACAATTTCACCCAAATTGTTCCAAAACATAGAGTGATTAAGTATTAGGTTTTATGAACGACGATACTTTTCAAAGTCTTTGAATGATGAATGCAAGACATATTCATATTGTTAAAGTCTTTGAATGATGAATGTAGGTTAGATCCATATTGTTAGCATTTAAGGTTGGATCCAGTTAAGCATGAACAATCTAGGTAGTGACTCAAACTTGTCAAAGTTCACCATAAAGTCAATGTTGACATTGTGCATCATGTGGAGTTTTCATGGAATAAATAATTAGATCAGATGGACATCTAGGCTAGTATATTGATTGCAATAGTTTCGTAGTAATACACATTCATATATAGTGATAATGATGATGATAAGATGACATGAAGGAGCATAAGGACCATATAAGCTATAGATATACAATGGATGGCGATCCTTCTGTACTCACAAACAGATAGAATTCTTGTGTCCTAGGATCCTAGCGTTGTAATAATCATTAGAGAAATTTTGAGGTCAAAAAATGGTCTCAAAACAAAGAAAATGTACTATAAAAAACAACCAATCACATTCTAGTAGATGACATCATCCCCCTTGGTGAGGTGGCATTGCATGAGTTAAGAATGCTTATTTGTCAAATTTTCTATGGTGGATGAAAACACATAGTTAACCAAGGTAGTGGTGTAAGTACTTTTAAGTCATAAAGTAAAGTACTCATAATGATAGTATTTTCATAAAATAATATTATTGTCATTTTCAAGTAAAGTACTCATAATGAACGTGTTTTCACACTTTATCATAAAATAATATTATTGTCATTTTCAAGTGAAGTACTCTTAATTCATAAAGAAAGTCCTTTCACATTTTTTTATAAAATAATATATTATCATTTTTATGTTTTTAATTTTAAATTTTATATTCACTCAATTCTATTTAATAACATAATGTCAAACTAATAAAGAATAATAATAGATTTAATAAATAATAATAATAATAATAATGCAATGTGGATTATAATAATATTATTAACATTTTACATGTAAATAAATTCTCAATTAAATTACATTATATTAAATTCATGAGAAAAATACTAAATATAAAAAGTCAACATAAAATTAAAAAAATAGCTCTTAAAAATATTTTTTATTATTTAATTTCATTTGCAAGTTCAAGACAAATAAATGCTAAATGACAATAAATTTTTGGGAATTTACAATGAATCTTAGTCACATCAATGTAGACTTATTTTATTAATTTTATTTCTAGTGAATTTTGAAAAGCAACTCAACCATGGTTATTTATATTGTGTATAGAAAATAGTGTGGGAGGTGACTTGTCATATATACCTACCCCATAAAACTCCCAATTCATAATATTTTAATATATCTCAATTTTTGTAGTACATCTCTTAGGGGGCCATTTTTTGACCTCAAAATCTCTCTAATGTTAAATCTAGAGCCAGTGATGCCTTTTCGGGCATAGATGAAATGGAAAGATTTGGGGCATTACATCATCATGTGATACAGGGAACTCATGTATTTGTCAGAATCCGACATAAGAAGAAGTTCAAAAATGATGATTTTCATTGTTCAAAAACGATTTTGACAATCTGGGAAGTTTTAGAGCTTAGCACTTAGCCTAGAAATGCGATGTGGGATTGTTGAAACTGAAGAGTTGTTGAAATTGCACTTTCCAAGCTAAATGATGGTTGGATGGGTCGGAGAGTGCTTATTATGAAAACCATTATAGCTGCCAATTTATTATGATTATCTATTTATCATTGTTCTAATGGTTTTGTGCACGAAGTTGAGGGACCCTTTAGGTGCAATTTTGTACCTAAATATGCATGTTTTTCACCGCGCTCTACAACATGACATACATGACCATTATTGATGAAATTTTAGGCATAGATAGAATTTTTATGGAGATTCCAAATATGTAATTTAAAAAAAAAATATTGAGATTTTCTATTTATTTCCTAATTTTCTTGTTTCATCACTCCGTTGGTCAAAAAACATACTGTTAGTGTTTATTCCATAACTTTTTCATTTCACAACCATTTTAAAAACAAATTGTATGATGTACTAGAAGACACTGACCTCTACATGCGATAAAAAATCCAAGTCAAAATAACTGCATTAAGACCTTCGAAGGATGCACCCACATTTGACGTATTGCTCTCGAGGTTTGATCACTTACATAATTAAAAATAAATAAAAATTAAACATTTAATTTTGAAAAAATAGCGTTGCACTAGTGCTATGGGTTCTATACATGTCTTCCAATTTTTGTATCCCGAAACCGTCATTTAGGCATTGAAAGGCTGCACCCAAAAAAACATATACCTTATCATTTGCCAAAAAAATAAAAAGTGACTGTTATAAAACATGAAATTTGACATAGTTATGTAATATTTCAAAACTTAAAACTTTATATATTCGGAAACATGACTCAATTTCCTACGTTTCATCTTTTTTACTTGATGCAAGATATCTTGTGTAAGAATGTCAAAAAAGCCAAGTAAATTGAGGAATGCTTGATTTTTCATCTTTTAATTGCATCTAACGCACCAAAAGTGACCCTCATTAGCTTGCACATGCCCTAATATTTTTCGGCGTGGGATAAGGAGGCATCAAATTTCCTTTTTTATGGCTTCTTTTCCCCCAAATATGTGTAGAATCCAACTTGGAAATTGCAATTTTAGAAACTATGCATTTTCAACAATCCCAATTCACATTTCTAGGATGAATGCTATGCTATGAAGCTGCCAAGATGGTTGAAATCATCATTTTAAAAATGGAAGACATCAATTGAGCACTTCTTATTGTGATGGATTCTAGTGAATACAAGGCGGTTTGAGTGCCTCATATCACACTACCAACATTGTGTGATATGAGGCACTCAAATTGCCCCATATTCATTGGAATCCGAAATAAGAAGAAGTGCTCAATTGATGACTTTCACTGTTCAAATGACGATTTCGACCATTTATGAATTTTTAGAGAGTAACATTTAGCTTAGAAACGTGATATGGGATTGCCAAAATTACAATTTCCAAGATCGATTTTGGTTAGATTTGGGGAAATAGAAGCAAAAAAATGGAGCGATTTGATTCCCTGTTATCCCAAATGTCATCCATATGCTCTTTCATTCCATCTTATCAACATCATTATCACAACATCTGAATGCATATTACCATGAAACTATCACAAGCAATATTCATGCCCAAATGTCCACCCGATCAACTATTTTTGCTATCAAAACTCCATGTGATGCATGATATCCACATTGGCCTTATGGTGAACTTGAAACAATACATTCATCTATGAACGAGAACTCTAGCCATAAAAATGATGATTTTAAAAAAAAAACACCAAAAATGCCCCCCAAATAGAAAAGTGTTGATACCAGTATGCACATTTTTTTTCAGGGTAAAATTTAATAGAGCCATAGCCTAAACATCCCATACTGTTGTTTACAAAAAATTTAAAATCAAACCCTAAATTGGAAAAAAGTTTTTTTTCTTCAAGAGATAAATTACAACTTTTTTGAAACTTGCATATTAAACAAAAAAAAATCATAAATAATTTCACCACTCTAACCATATAAAAACAAAGAAATTATGATGCGATTCATAATGAAATAATATATTAGACCATACAATAACAAATGATTCATATAAATATTCAAAAAATCCTTTAGAGTTTCAATTACAAACATCATACTAATAAAAAACATCTAAAATGCTTCAAGTGAAATTATTCAAATTCATCCATGGATTTTGACACCGCATCAGAATCTACATTTTCTACAGATGAAGGACTAGATGAAGATGTAGATCACCCATATTATTCTCTATTATCAATGGGTGCACCATCTGAGTCTACATCTATGCCCATCATTTCAGATGTCATATTCCTTCGAGATCTATGGCTTGGCTTAATAAACTCCCATCTTGCAACTTGTTCTGGCAACAACCTCTCGATAATCTCTATAGTCTTGGAGCTAAGAGTATCTTTCTTTGTCAACTTGAAATCATAAACAATTATATCAACTTCCTCTAATTTCAAGACGTCAATGCAGCGACGATTTATTTTTTGACCCTTTCTTTTTCTCTTTCTACAAACCTTTTTCTCAACCACCATCTCTTCCTTGTACACACCATCAAATGGGTGTGTATTTGTTGCATACCAATGTACTTCTACTGATACTACTTCCTAATTTTATTTATTGACCTTCATAGATTTTGCAATCCAGAATGGATAATGACGTGCATCATCTGTATCCGAAACTGCAATCATGCAACCCTCCTTGATATCTTGTACTGAGCCCCTATAAAGGTATTCCATCTCTGGACACTTTGCAGATTATATTCTAGAGCCAATATACATTTCTCTTTCCTCTACTTGGGAAAAATCAACACCTCGAGGTTCAACTCCCTAAACCCCCCACACATAAAACAAAATATAAATTACCCCCTGAAATTAGGAAACAATAAGAACATTAAAAAAAAATTAAAAACCGCCCTACAACACCATCGCCCAACCCCCCTAAACTATATACAAAAAATTATAATTAAAAATTAAAACTTACCCCCTAACCCCCCTAAGCTATATAATAAGAAATTAAAAAATAATAAAATAAAACCTAACCCCCACCTCCCTTCCCCCTCCTCTAGTCGCTCCCTTCCCTTCCTCCTGCCGCATGTCCCTTCCCCCTCCTCCTCCCACCCCGTCCCTTCCCCCTCCTCCCCCCACCCCCTCCTCTCGCCCTCTCTATTCCCCCTCCTCCCTCAGACCCTCCCTTCCTCCTCCTCCCGCTGCCTCCTTCTCTCTCCTGTTCCTACTCCTCCTCCCTTCTCCCTCCTCCCGCCTCCTCCATTCCCCCTCCCCGCCACCCTCCCTTCCTTCTCCTCGAACCCTCTCCCTTCCCCCTCCTCCTGCTGCCCCTCCCTTCCTCCTCCTCCCCCTCCTCACCCTTCCCCCTCCTCCCCCTCCTCATTCTCCCTTCTCCCACAGTGTCCCTTTGGCGCCCAAGTGAGCATCGCGCCTCCCATGAGGGGCATCCCTTTAGTGCTCCGCTCACTTGGGAGAAAAAGGGTCGCCCCTCATGGGAGGCACAATACTGAGCATCACGTTACGCATGAGGGGCGACCCTTTAGCACCCAAGTGAGCGGAGCGACACTCACTTGAGCACCAAAGGATCATGGAGGGAGAAGGGAGGAGGAGGAGGGAGAGGAGGAAGGGAGGGGAGGTGAGAGGAGGGGAATGGAAGTGGCTAGAGGAGGACGAAGGGAGGAGGGGTAAGGGAGGGGGAGGGAGGAGGGGGAAGGGGGGTGGCGGGAGGAGGGGGAAGGGACGGGGGGTTAGGTTTTAATTTTGATTTTTTAATTTTTTGTTAGATAGTTTAGGAGGGGTTAGGGGGTAGGTTTTAATTTTTAATTTTTTAATTTTTATTATATATATATATATTTATATAGTTTAGGGGGGTTGGGCGATGGTGGTGTAGGGCGAGGTTTAATTTGTTTTGAATTTTTTTATCTTTTCCTAAATTAGGGGGGTAATTTATATTTTATTTTTATGCGTGGGGGATTTAGGAGGTGGGGGGGTATTTAATTGTTTTCTATTTAGTTTTATCTATGACGGAAGGGGAGGAGGGAAAAGGTAGGGAAGGGGTAAAAATGTTTTTTCATTTTTTTAAATGTTTTCTAAATACAGTTTATAGTGAATATTGATGTTGATTTTTTTTAGATTGATGTTAAATTTCACAATTTTTTGATTAGATATATTAGTAACGTTTTGACTTTCACACTTTATTTTAGAAATAAAATTTCTATATTTAATGTTTTTAATATGTTTTTTACAAATATGTGGTATAGTTTTTCTTGAATTTATGAGAATCATCACATTTCGGAAAATAATATGAAATAGTATCATTTTTATACAAAAATATCTGAAAATTCATTGAAAATGGTTTTAAATGTCTTTATTTTCTTTTTTTTTTACAATTTTTACAATAAAAATGTCTTATTTTGTCCATAAAAATGTCTTATTTTATAGAAAAAATGTAAAATATATATGTTTTTCATTATAAATTGCTTAAAAATGTCTGTTATTTTGTTAAATTTCTAAAAACACACTTGAAAATAGAAATTAAAAATATTTTACGACAAAGATAATTCAAAGGCCCCAAAAAATGTCTCAAAATGAAAATGCGTGATACTAATATCAACCCTTTTTGAAACAGAGGTAAAAATAGCTACTAAAATTAGGAGAGAGAAAAACAAGAACTGTGTCGAGTTCTCATTTCATAATATAAATGGTTGGGTTTGAGTCATTGGCTGGGTTGTTCATGCTCAGTTCTATCCAACCTAAAATGGTAAAAAATATGGATCAGGCGTGCATTCATCATACAATACAAAGATACTTTTTAACATAGATAGTTAACTATTAGGTATTTGTTTTTGTCCATATATGAGTCTTAATATTAACATAGGAAGTAAAGAGCTTCGCTATACTACTGTAATAAAAAACTACTCATGTTTCTATGTGACAAAAAACCATCTCAGTTATGACCAATAAACTATCTATCCTTAGGTCATCATCTATGATTGGAATGATTGGGACCTTAGATTCCTTGAAAAGGGCCTACTTTTTCTAGGGAATAGGATTCATCTTAAAGGCCATCCTTATTGTGTTCTTATCTAGGATATTGATCTTTGCATCTAGGTGTGTTAGAGCCCTTATCATGAAATTGAAACTATAGTTAAGATAATCTAACCTATCATTGAGGGTTTGAAGCTAAGTTTGAACGTCCCCTACCTTTCTGTGGACTATATGCATGATTTTACATTAGGACCTTACCTAATATATTTTTGGTTTAGGAGTATAATAGAATAGTTTTTGCATGAATAGTCTCCCTTATGTGAGAGGTGCTAGCATCTTGAACCCTATTTTGCATATCTTGTTGCTCTGCTTCAGCATGGAGAGAATCATTCATTCTATTAACCCATGCTTATGCTTGTTGCAATTTTCCCTTAATGTTTCTAAGAATCTGGAGGTGGTAGGTTTCCAGTACCTCCTTAATATAATTTTTCACCCTCGACATATGATTCTAACTATGGTTATTCCTAATGGGAGTCCCCATCGACCTTCTATTGCATACCATATTTGCAGATAGAAAAACTAAATTGGAACCCAAGAAAGTGAATGAGGGTATACCAGTGTCCAGATCCATTTGCAGAACTCTGTCCAGATCCATAACCTAACCCTAATCCACGCAAACCGATGACATATCTTATAGCTGACTGGCAAGTAATCTGTTGTTTAAAATGATCTTCGATTATTGGTTGCTGTGATTAATGTGCTCTAGTGCTCTTAATCATATAGTCAATATAGTCGATTTAAACATATAGTCAATTTGATAAAGGATTATATGTAATCCTTAATTTAAAGGAAATGTTATTTAAAATTATGGCTTACTTGGTTATTGATGCAAGTCATACATGCAATTTCTTGTTTAGAGATATGATATAAATTTACCAAAGTTATGTTATGTTGTGTTACTATGTATGGGTTATATATTAGTTTTTAGTTTCCTATTTTTTATATTATTTTATTACCAAATTATTAGATTATCAAGTAAATAAGTAAGTATATATGGTAAGTTAAATATGGTAATGTGATTTAAAAGGTTATATAGGTATATCAAATTTTTTATGGTTAAATAACTTTTTATTTTGAATTTTTTTTATTATATTTACATGGAAGAAATCAAAGCATATAAAATCAGTTTAAAATCAGTTTGTTGTGAAATAAAAACATAAAAAATTATTTTGTTGTGATAGGGAAAGTCCAATCACTATGTATCACATAAGCTATTCACATAGTTGATGTAAGAAGTGTCATTAACAATGTCAAATGAAGGGAAGAAAATGCCAACAAAGCTCAATGGTAAAAGCAAATGTTATGGCCTAAGATTTTGTTTATTCACCTTAATTAATGTCTCAAGTTATAAGAATCATTCTTAGTGTGTTTCCAAATCTCAAAATGCCTAGCATATCATGTTCACATGACAAAGATTCTCTTTGTAGGGTGTGTGTTGTGGTCTAAGGACTTCCTAATAGCTCATGATCCTTACGGACAATGGTTATAACCTAACACAATAGATTTCCGCATTGGACCATAAATACTGACACCATCCCTTATAATATAAACCTCATAATATTGACATGCCCAAAACGTTAATTGAGAGAGAGATATGTGCATACTTTTAAGGATTAATGAATCATGGATGGGAATGAGTACCTAAATAATGTTTTGGGCGAAAACACTATGTCTTAAGCCATAATGTTTTCTTAGAGGGATCATGCACCATTTGTAAGGCACAATAACAATACTTAGCATCTACAAAGGAACCTTTTTCCTATAAAAAAGTATATGGGAACCCTCCCAAAGTTTAGTGCATGAAAAATGGGATTTAAGGTCGTATAACCAAAGATTGTGGCCAAAACAAGGGAATTACTTAATAAATATTGATTTCAAGGCTCATGCATAATATGTAGGGTCTTTAACCAACACATAGAACCTACACGAGGAATTTTTTTTGTATAAAAGTAGTATAATGACACCATTTTGATGTTCATTTAACTAATGATGTGTGTTAAGGACTAATGGGTTGAAGGCATAAGCCTTAGGCCCTATTTGTTTCATTTATGGATCATGGGTTGTGTATGGGTTTTCACCCATCATACATACCCTATAGAGGGAATCATTTTTTTGAGTTGTATATGGGTACAATTTCAATGTTTATAGTAAGAATGGCTATTAGGGTCCAAACAAAGGAATTAATATCCAAATTATGTATTATGTCAAAACATGGATTGAGGATCTAAATCAAGTTGGGTAGAGTCAATGTTTCATGGGAAAAACATGGATTTAGGGGTCAATCATCAATAATGAGGGGTTAATTAATGGTAATGTAGGGGTAATTAAGAGTTAATTAATGGTAGTGAAGGGTTATTGAGGGGTCAATTATGGGGTAATTAGAGTTTAATTCGGGGTTACTAGGGGTGTATTATGGGGTAATTAGGGGCTGGTATGGGTAATTAAGGAAATTAGGGGTTAATTATCCCTAATTAGAGGTTATTGACTGGTAATTAATGGTCAAGTAGGGGTAATTAGTGCTCAATTAGAGGTAATTATGGGTCATGTAGGATAAATTATGGGGTATTTTAATAAGGAATCATTTAAAGGTAATTAGGGGTAATTAATGGGTAATTTGTTGTAACTACTCGGTAATATTTTTGTAAAGGTTTGATTCATGACCCAGATAGATTAATTACTTCTGGTCAATTAACTAATGGTAAACCTCTAATTGCACACAGTAAAAAGAAACCTAATAGAGTTTTTAATAAAAACCCCAAGTCACATACTAAAGGATCAACCCCTCACTCTTTTAATTCATACCAGATCCTACTACTCAAAGATAATTACCATTGAACTAATTGTCACTTTTTCTGATGTGTGTCTATTAGTCTCATAAGATGTAAATAAAGAAGATGTACCTGTCATATGATTAGATGCACCAAAATCCATTATCCATTCCACATTAGAAGAAGATTTGCACACAATGCTACATGTTGTTCTTTTAAAGAAGATGTACCCGTCATATGATTAGATGCACCAAAATCCATTATCCATTCCACATTAGAAGAAGGTTTGCACACAAGGCTACATGTTGTTCTTTTAAAGAATTCTTCTTTCCTTTCAAAGCAAGTTCATGTCTCCATTTAAAGCAAATCTATTTAGGGTGATTGGTTTTTCTGCAATAGTTACAAGGATGATAAACTTTCTTTTTATTATATACCATGTTAGAAGCACCATCACTTTATCATGCATTTCCTTATGATGTTTACCAAGAACACAACTTTCGAAAACACCTTTACTGGAAGAAATTGAAGGTAAGCCAAGTACCATATTAGACATCATTTGCAATTTTCCATAGTTCAAGTTACCTAATATTTCATGCCATAATCTACTTTTTTCATTAGCATGAGAAACATAGGAATAGAAAGGTTGATTTTACTTGAATTAAAAGTAGTAAAGTTTAATAAACTAGGACTGTGATCAATGGGACTTGAAGAAATATTTTTCAAGTTATGTTTGATATTTTTTAAAACATATTTATCTTGCGAAGCTTCAAATTTATAACCTTTCAGTCAAGCATAATATATAGAAATAAACTTGATGGGAATGCATTGAACATGAAAAGCATATTCCAAAGTACGATTAAGAACTTTAACATCAGGGATAATTTTAAGACCCATACTTATTTAAAGGTGTATAAACATTGGCGAATCTTACAAATTCTTAAAATGTCAACAATAAAATATTTGGCGATATTTTTCTATAATTATTTCAATTTCTAAGTATTTTATATAGTTTATATAATAATTTGGCGGTTTTTAGAGTGAAAAAAGTTTACCCCATCAAAATTGGGTGAAATAGGGCTTCAAAATATGCAAATTTGGGAATCTTTTTGTGGAAAAAAAATATGGAAAAATAACCCATGGGCTAAATTTCGCCCCTTAAATTATCCTTGTTTAACAATGGGTAAAGCTTAGCGTGCTAAAGAACAATTGCAATTAATTCACAGTGACATATGTGGTCCTCTTGAAACTCCTACTTTGTCTCATGTTGCCAATTTTCTTACTTTTATTAATGATTATAGTAGAAAATCTTGGGTTTATTTTTTGAACCATAAAAGTTCAAAACCTTTTGTATATTTCAGGAATTTAAATCCATGGTTGAAAATGAATATGGTAAAAGTATTAAGACTTTGAAAACTAATAAGGGGGGGGGATTCACTAAAAAGGAATTTACTGCATATTGATCTAAGCATAGAATTCATCATCAAAAGATTGTTCCTTATACACCTCAATGCAATGAGGTAGCTGAAAGGAAAAATAGGAATTTGGTTGAAATGGCTAGATGTATGCTTTATTCTAAAGGATTACATAAACATTTTACATTGAAGCTATTTGTTGTGTTAATTATATTTTGAATAGAATCCCTACCAAAGTAGTTTTGTAAGTTACTCCCGAAGAAAAATGGAATGGAAGAAAACCCTATATTAATGAGAGAGAGAGAGAAAGAGAGAGGGGGGAGGCTAGGTTGAGAGAGGAGGGGGATTAGTGGTAGGGAGAGGAGATGGGGGGGTGCTTAGTAGTAGGGGGAGGGGGATATGGAAAGATAGAGAAAGAGGGGAATTCTCTCTCATAATAAAAAATAATGATATACATTTTTTAAAAACGAATGAATGGCCACCATTTCATAGGGGAATCAAAATGATCACTCTTGTCAATTCATTACAAGTTTGTCTAGTAATGATTTAGGGGTTAGGTTGAGAGAGGGGGTGGATATGGGGGTCTTGTTAGTGGTAGGGAGGGGGGAGATTAGGAGAGATAGAGATAGAGGGGAATTCTCTCTCATAATAACAAATAATGGAAGACATTTGTTTAATACAAATGAATGACCACCATTTTGGAGGGGAATCAAAATCATCAATCTTGTCAAATCCTTACGGGATCCTTAAGTATATACTTAGGTGGTGAGATTTAAGGGTTAGGTTGAGAGAGGGGGGGAGGGGTTAGTGGCAACGAAATGAGATGGGTAGTGGTTAGTGGTAGGGGGAAGCGGGATTTGGAGAGATATAGAGAAAGGGGAATTCTCTCTCATAATAACATATAATGGTAGACATATGTTTAACATGAAGGAATGGACACCATTTTGGAGGGGAATCAGAATGATCAGTCTTATCGAATCTTTATGGGCTCATCCAATATAGATTTAGGGGTTAGGTTGAGGGGGGGTCTAGTCATAGGGAAGTATATGGGGGGCTGTTAGTGGTAGTAGGGGAGGGGGATTATGAGAGATAGAGAGTGAGAGGGAAATTTTCTCACATAATAACACATAATTACAAACATATGTTTGACATGAATGAATGACCGTCATTTTGGAGGGGAATGAGAATGATCATTCTTGTTGAACCTTTACTGGCTCAACCAATAATAATAGCGTTAAGATGGCAGGATGAGCACAGAAGGGTACAGTATAGGGTCATTTCAACAAATGGCCGAATTTATGTACATGACGACGGTCATCATGCGCTTATGCAGGTACAGAATTGTCTAAAATATTGAAATGATAACATTTCTTTGTGCGTTTATAAATTTCCTTACAAGAATCCATCACTTCTATGTTTTCAACCGGATTTTCAAAGTTAGAACATAATCCCTTCGATATTTCTCAGACAGGATTTCCCATTACTGAAAAAACATGATGAGAAGGGACGATGTTAATTTATTTTTTATTACAGTACACAAATTTTCAAAAAAATTCAGCGTTCATTTTATATATCGAAGATTTTTACTTTCGACGTATGCAACTCCAAATTACTTTGATTTAATGTTATTCCTATATGTACTCTTTCCAAATGCTGTCACAGGCGATCGACACGTAATTGCTCACTTGAATTTCATATCTATCTTCTCTTAATCATTGTCAGGGATGCAGAGAGTTTATATATTTATTGATAAATTAAGCGAGGAGGAGAGTTCTTTCCTTTGCCAACCAGATAATTCTATCGACATGGTATCTATCTTTGTATCTGCATCTTAGATTCGTCGATTTCAATGAAGCACTCTCGACTCACTGCCATCTTGAACAGTAGCTTTACTTACTTTCCTTCATCCTCACACCTCGAAATCTACGTTGTTGCAGATTTTCTCTCACGTCCCATCAAGGCTTTTAAATAGCATAATCTTAATTTACTTCTCTAAAGAAACGCGGTGTTACATTAACGACGACGTCACTTTGAACCCTAATGAAAAAGCGTACTGATATTTTAACCCTAAGGCAATCTAAAGCTTTGGTTTCTAGGGTTATGACGGATAAGTGATTGAAAGTTTTGCAAATCAATAGAAGCAATAGATCACTTCTCATGATGCATTGGTGTATCGGGATGGTGGTCCATTCAAACCTACCACCTCCTCGCTCATTGGCATACGAGGCAACTTGTCATTATCAAAACGATTAGGGTTTAATATATCACAATCTTTTAGATAGGAGTTCTACCACTTCCTCGCTCATGGGCATACGAGGCAACTTGTCCTTATCAAAACGATTAGGGTTTAATATATCACAATCTTTTAGATAGGAGTTCTATTCAGACTTACTAGGTGGTAGCTTTTATAAATAATTTTGGTAATCTGTACAAGTTTAATTCATGTACATGAACTATATGATGACCCCTTATATGAAGTCATATGTTACGGAAATCAATAGCATTAAGATGGAAAGAAGGCCATTGAATGATAAAGTCCCATTTCAATATCATTAAGATGACAAGAAAGCCATTGAATAATGAAGTCCCATTTAAATATCATTAAGATGACAAGAAAGTCATTGAATGATGCATTGAAGTCTCATTTCAATCAATACCTAAATTCATGTATATGAGTACAAACATTGTGCATCTATGCAAGTTAGGGATACAAATGACTCTAATATTAAAATGATAAGATACAATTATCTTCTGAATATAATTTATTTATGAATTTAAAAAAAAAAATCACTTCATTGTTTTTAATAAGATTTTTGTTAATGAATAAATAAAATTGATAAAATATGTTTACTTCAATATTTCTAAAAAAAAATCTCACTATTAACAAAGCAAAGCATGATTACAAGGGTGGATGTTAATTTCTTCTCTCTTTATTATGATGTCAATGATTATCACCTTTAATGTATAGCTCCAAAATCCTTTGACTTAATTTCATTTCTAGCTATTATATTTTATAATCTTTTTAAATGATTTTGCAAGAGACGTGGGAAATTGCTCATTTAAATTTAAAATATATCCTTTTTCATTAAAAAAAGTCTATATTTATTGATAAATTAGTCCACGAGGATATTATTCTATCAAAAAAGTATCTAGGTAACAAAAGTATATCTATATTGTTTGTATTCTAGCATTTTCATCTTAGATTCATTAATTTCAATTAAGTATCCATGACTTTGGAAATATTCAAAGTCTAATTTCCTATTACAATCTTGATCTCTAGCTTTATTTCTTTTCCTTCATAATTACATCTCAATCTCTACATTGTTGTAGATTTTCTCTCAAGAGCAAAAAAAAACAAAAAAAGAAGGCATTCTTTGAAATAGTGTAAATATCATAAGGGTACCCGCACCAAGCCGGTACCCAAAATAACCGCAACAACAACGTGTGAGTAGAAAAAACAAAACAACGCGCACGTTCCTCCAAAGGCGCGCACACGTCACTGCTTTGGCAATGTCGAATGTCCACGTGGTTCAGCCCACATGGACAAAAGGGGCGCGCATGCACGCCTCTGTTTTTTTATAAAAAAACGTAGCTCACGAGTTTGTCATTTTCAAGAGACCCATGAGCTCACTGTGCAACCACGTGAGTGCATTGTGCAACCACGCGAACATGACTTCAAGCAACCAAATCATCATCCAGACCAAGAAATCGCGCCTACACCACAGTGCCATTGATTTCTCCAGGTAGGTTCTCCTCAAAGCACAAATTTGTGTTTATTTTTGTTTTCCATTTGAATTTTAATTTAAAAAAAAAATTACAATCCATTAAAAAACCAAGGAAATTTAATTACAAGCCATCTACACCTAACAAGATGTCAGACACACCTGAACCATCTGATGAAACCAATGAAACCCGACCTACAGAAGACAATATGGGAACCGACAATGAACTAAATGAAAACCTCTAAGATCAATTACACCAAGACTTAAATCAATTGAGGGAACTAAGTAATGAATTGAATAGTACCAAGGAACCCTCTCAGGTTTCCTTGGCTTCATCACTTGAAAACATTATTGAATCAATCAATATTGCACACAGTGAGTTAAGAAACTTGAGCCAATACAGGGCTCGAATGAGGGAACACTACTCCACTGGGTTGTCCAAAGAGTAGCTAAAAGACCTCAACATCACCAAAGCCTAGTTGTATAGCAAGTTCATAGTTCCCTCGACGGGACAGCCTCCAGCTGTGATGAGACCTCGGGTTTGCATGGACTGGTGCATTTATCAGCCATGGAGAGATAACTGGAGAAATAGGTGGTTCATGGTCTTTGATAGGCCCCCGTGCAACAATTTGGAGGTCCCACAGTATTTCCTTCGAAAATTATGGGCTGAGTTTGAGCTAGGGTACCATGTCAACTATTTTGACATCACCGAGTTTCAGGGTGTCGGTCTTGGCTCTGCCCAAGATCGACCTCAGGTGCACTGCAACCACTTAGAGGACCTCCTGCACCCAGGAGAGAGCCAAACCCCCCTCCTCAGCCACCTGGGTTTGGTAGCGGCCTAGATGAGATTCATGACACCCTCAGATGTGCCACACGTGACTTGCTCAGACATACCAAATTTGTGGCCATGTCTTCCCAGAGCATTGAGGACATCGATCAGACATAGACAGCTGCACAGTCTACGGGTGGTGGCCGAGACATGATGGGTACAGGTGGAACCCAGGTAGGGCCTTCTAGTTTTGTTGGAACAACAACACATCATTGTTCTCACTGTGATGATTCTTGCCATGGTGATACGCAGCAACATTCCACAAGGAGCTTCATGGATCAGGTTTGCTATTGTTTTATTTAATGTTCAAGTATTTGTTCTATTTTATTTGATATCGTATTGTTTAATATATTTAACTTTGAATTACACATTGTTGACTTTATTTGTTTTAATGTTCAGTTATTCAAGGTCGGGTCTCCATCCCCCAGGTGGGAGGACATTGGTTCCTTTGACCTCGATGGGTCCATGGCGGCAGCAGAGGAGATCGCGACACCATACACACAGGTAACTTCTTTACTTTGAATAATTAGATCTAGTTAGGAGTAATTTGTGTTCAGTAATTACAAATTAATTAGCACAGAGTAATTACCATATTATCATTGTATTTTACAGTTCTGTTTATAATATTGTCTAATTTATTTGAGAGCTATAAATTCTTATAATCCCACCAAAAAAAATACGAAACCTTATAAAACATGAAAACCTAAGAAAACTATAAACATTTTTCCATGTTCACTTTAGGAATCCTAGACCTCTGATGATTATACAAATGGGAGAGAAATTTCCAAAATCTGTCATTCTTACTTGACCAATGATGAGTCCGTAGCTGGGGTTTTGTTGATGCCCGCAGTGTCCTTTATCCTCATACTACCATCCAATGCTTGCTTGCTCTTCCTGTGCTTAACCAATGCCATATGTGTTATTGTTGCTTTGCCATTTGTCACCATGTCATCCAAGTTATCTTTGCCATGTACTCTCCTTGTCCAAATCATCTTCAAATGACCACAGCATGGGTCATTTGACTCTTGGCTCAATAGGTGTGCCAATTGCTCCAATGCCCATCACTTTGTCCACCAAATCAACCTTTGCTGCCATGCCCTTATGCCATGTGTTCTTCAAGCTTAAACTTTGAGAATATATTACCATGGTAATTATCACTTTCCCCCGTATTCTACTAATAGGTTCTTTTAATGGTAAAGGTGGTCAAATCACTTCTATGCTTCTGCTATCTTTGTTGCATCAATTGAGTTCATTGAGATGTTGTACTTGTCACTTTCGCATCCACCGAGACCAATATGAAAACTATTTATTGCTATGAAGTTTCACTGCATTGTGCAAAACTCTCAGGAAAAAGAGAATCATAGTGGCCAAGCTTCTAGAAATTCAAGAACTTGATGTTTCTCATGTCCTTATTATGCTAGTTTATTATCACGGGATTTCCAATTTATTCTAATACTTGAGACTGAAAGTAATCATACTACTACTCCTAGAACATGCTATTATGAAAGAGATATAAACAACGTAAAACAACTTATCACATGTATTGTCACTAAAGTTTTTGAAAATGATGTAAGGCCCATAAGGAAGAGCGATAATCTTACAAATATGGTCTATGGGGCCTTGCTATTTTCTTGATTCAAATACAACTTGGTAAAACATTTGGCATCAAGAATACTCATTTAACTCAAGATTTCTTTGATTTCAATCAAGTGATATCATTCTGACAACATAGCTATTAAATCAAGAACACATAATTACTCATTCAATGGAAAAGAACATGGCACATTCAAGCTTGTAAGTAAGTTAATCATGAAAAATATTTCTCTTTCTTCCTTTTTCTAACGATCAACACTCTAAAGTGTATTAAATAACATGCACACTAACTTAACTACTATTTAGCACTCTTTGCAAATTTAAACAATGAGATGCCATTTTATTTGATGATGTAAATGTTATGGAAATAAAGGGACTCAAGATCCTCACTCTAGGGATGCAAATACTTTTCCACTAGGTGAATCGAGCTTGTTGGAAACTACGAATCTATAAGAAGACATCAAAACCTAGGAACTCTTCATCAAGAACCCAACCACATTATATAGCTTTCCAATTCAAATTTGTAAATGGACATGAATTCCATTTGCTTATGAGGCACTGCACATCTCTCTAGGGCCAAAGGAAAAGATCACCTACTCATGGGGATGACTCTAGAAAAGCAAAATCTCACCATGTCACCCTCTATGCCCTCTCACCTTATTTAATTTTAATTTCATGCCATGCCATCTTCTATCCTTTCAGAATATTGAATATCATCTAACTTGAATATAAATTAATTGCATTCATGTTTTTTAAGTACCATTGTTGTCATTCTCATTTGCATTGTGTTTAATATTATTAATATTATTTTTATAAATTCAGTCTAAAAATTGTAGTGTTCGCACAGGTGTCCATGGGCTCCGGCGACCAGCCACCGCCATCGGGGACTAGCAGTTCTCCACATGCGCAAGTAGCATGTGTATTAAAGCATAAATTTAATTTCAAATATGATGACCTGTCCATGTATATTTATATTTGTGTACATTAAACTATGAGGTTATAAATGTGTATGCAGGTGCGAGCACCTTGGCCTGCCAATGCCGTTATTCCTCCCTCCTCGACCTTTTGGCCACCCTATATTCCAGTTGTATCCCCTGGCATACATGCCCCATTCCCCAACCCCTTCCATCTAGCTCCCCCCTCCTATATAGCACCATAATTCCATCCAGATCCCCCTTACGTATCATATCCAACTCCACCTTCGTATCAATTTCCCATGTTCCCCGCCCTCCCCCATTTGACCACGGCACACCAGCCATCCACAGTCACCCATCCCTCTACCGCAACACAGACCTCACCCCCCCCCCCCACATTCCCCCACCACACTTGCTTCCCCTTCCAGGGTGCCCCGATCCATACTATAGCTACTTGGGGTTTATAGCCCTAGATATCCATCTCCACTTCGCCCACCCCAGTCCATGCCTCCTCTTGCCACCCCTCCTTCTTCCACTGTTCCCCCCAGTGGTGTAGCCATCGTTAATGTGGCTACATACTCCCCTTTACCTTCCACCCTAGCATCGAAGCAGGCTGTCCAGCCGACTGCTCCATCCACCAGCCCCGAAGACCAATCGATTTTGATCACAGTGAGATTGACTAGTTTATGAAAATCTCATTCAATTTTAACGAAAATTACTATATGCATCTAGTTTCAGCATTGATCTGATTGTTCTAAATGTTGCATGGTGGCATTGCTGAGAGACTTGGATCATGGAGGAGGGGGATCCCCTCACGACTTACAGTCTCACATGCGGTGAGTTATCCAAGATTTGAAAATTATTTTTATTTTGAAATTATTTTTTATACTTATATAATTGCTAGGAAAAGTTGACATATTATTGTTGTTGTTTCAGGGCTCAGGGGGACATGATCAAAGACGCCGGAAGGACCGAGCTTCCTCTAGCACAAAGAAGAGGAAGATTGATTTTGGAGATGCACCTGGGAGCTCCGAGGGTGGGCAGGAGGATTGAGAGACCCTCCTATGTACACTAGCCACGATGTGGCATTTTCGGCACGAGTTGCCATATTTTGTATAAGGCACGAGTTGCCTTTTTTTGTACCGGGCACGAGTTGCCATTATATAGACGCTGGGAACGATGTTCCATTTTTCCAAAAAGTGTACATGATTGGATCATTTTTGCATATTAATAGATGGATCTACAGTGAGCAAAAAAACTAGTTTCCAAGATGGACATACAAGCTAGCACTGGGAAGAGGGGCACCCTTAGCACTATCCCGGCATCTTGAATCCAACGGAGTCAACAGTTCGTCGATCCAAGCCACAGTTGTCATTTTATGGATCGTTTTATACCCCTACATCCTCGAAAGGTTGAAGCTGTAAAGCAACAGGTCTCTAGTATTCATCCTGAAGCTCTTTTGTTTATGTCTAAGATAAAGAAGCTCTCACTTCGTGAGCTAGAACATATCGATCTTAACAGGATTTATACAATCTCTGTTTTATGAGAAACTGACCTTAGAACTTCTCATAGCAATGACAATGAATCCTTCATTTTGCATTTGTTAGCAGAAGAAGATCAATTTTTGACAAAACAACATGATTATTACATGTGGAGGCAGCGGTTTCCTGTGGAAAGATGTTGGGAAATGGGCTACTACATTAGCTTTTTCGATGGGTGAGTGGCTTACAGAAGGAAATATGGCAGTTGTAGGTATCTATGTTTTTCTTTCGACGAAAATTGTAACAGGATTTCCATTTATAATACATGCATATTTTTTACTGGTTTCATCAAGAGAAAGGATAATTTCAATAAAAAGTGGAACTATGGAATCCTTCGTTGTGTTCCATTAGCCCTTTGTTCAGCATTTCGTGCTCTGGTAAGTGGTAATTCACCTCTATCATTGAAAACTTGGGTCTATAGGTACCTTCCCTTTCATATTCCTCGTAATGCACACATAGTCCATCCTTATCTTGATAAACAAGAGTTTTATAATAGCTTGAAATTTTTGGGCGTGGTTATCTCCCTGTATTTGGTTGTCTGATTGGTTGACAAGCTTGCCTGAAAATCTGTACGTTGAACTTCTTTGTTTTATTGCCGAAAATTGGAAGGGATTTTCAAGTCACCTACAAAATGCTCCTTTGTTGAAATATGTAAGTTCTTCCAACAACATTGATTTCGCTAGTGTATCAAATGCTTCCATCCACACCAGAATTAATCTTTTGTCTAAGGAGTTGCACATATTGTGGCTGACCAAATGGTTTAGGGAGCTTGGAAGTGTTTCCAAATATTATTCCATGTCTGAATCTACCCAGAAGGAAATTATAAATTTAGATCCTTTAGAAGGTGAGAAACTATATGAGTGGTTGAATCAATATCCTAAAATTACAGAGCTTTCTATCTCAAAGTTTGTTGAGTAGCTCCTAGATTTAGTTCCGTGGCCCAGGGGAAAATACTCCAAGTGTCCCTGAATGGCCTCAGGGTTCTCAACTAGAATGCCCGTAGCACCCGAACCGTGGCTTAGTTCACAAATCTGTTGATTTCGGTGGGTCTGGAATGCTGGGTTTCAGCTAGGGGATCCCCCACAGCATCCCCTGAAGACCCGGAAGTGGTGCCAATGAGCCATCTCTGGAGCTACGGTTTTGCTCAGTGAGGGCCATTCCAAATTTGCTAAAGGGGTCCATTTCTCGTCCGGAGGCCCATGGGCATGCGTGGCCATTGTTGACAGGTCCACAATGGCCATGTGGACCTATGGGAGGCAACAGAATCCAAGTTTGCTCGTCGATTTGGGTTCCATGGCCCTGAAGCAAATCCTCCAAGTGTCCCTGAACGACCCCGAGGTGCCCGACTATAATGCATGTAGCACCCAAACCGTGGCTCAGTTCATGGATCCATCAATTTCGGTGGGTCCGGGATGCCAGGTTTCAGCTAGGGGAACCCCCATAGAATCCCCTGAAGACCCAGAAACAGTGCCAACGAGCCATCTCCGAAGCTATTGTTTTGCTTAGTGAGGGCCATTCCAAATTCGCTAAAGGGGGCCATTTCTCATCTGGAGGCCCTAGAGCATGCATGGCCACTATGGACAGGTCCACAATGGCCACGTGGACCTGTGGGAGGTGACAAAATCCAAGTTTGCTCGCTGGTTTGGGTTCCGTGGCCCCGGGATAAATCCTCCAAGTGTCCTTGAATGGCCCCTGGGTGCTCGACTAGAATGCCCGTAGCACCTGAACCGTCGTTTGTTTCATGAATCCGTCGATTCTGGTTGGTCCGGGACAGTGGGTTTTAGCTATGGGACTCCCCATAGCGTCCCCCGAATACCCAGAAGCGATGCCAACGAGCCATCTCCGGAGCTAAGGTTTTGCTCAGTGAGGGCCATTCCAAATTCGCTAAAGGGGTGCATTTCTCGTCCAGGGCTCGCGGGCATGCGTGGCCATCGTGGATAGGTCCACATGGCCATTGTGGAACTTCCCACAGTGGTCACGTATGCCCAGGGGCCTCCGGACAAGAAATTCCCCCCTTTAGCGAATTTGGAATGGCCATCACTGAGCAAAACCCTAGCTCCGGAGATGGCTCGTTGGCACTGCTTCCACGTTTTCAGGGGATGTTGTGGGGGCTCCCCTAACTAAAACCTGGTGTCCCAGACCCACTGGAATCGATGGATTCATGAATTGAGCCACAGTTCGGGTGCTACGGGAATTCTAGTCGGGCACTCTGGGGCCCTTCAGGGACACTTGGAGGATTTTCCATGGGGCCACGGAACCCAAACCGGTGAGACAACTTGGATTCTGTCACCTCCCATAGGTCCACGTGGCCATTGTGGACCTATCCACAGTCACCATGCATGCTCGCGGGCCTTCGGACAAGAAATGCACCCCTTTAGCAAATTTGGAATGGTCCTCACTCAGCAAAACCCTAGCTCCGAAGATGGCTTGTTGGCACTGCTTCCAGGTCTTCGGGGGATGTTCTGGGGGGGGGGCTAGCTGAAACACAGCGTTTCGGACCCACCGGAATCGACAGATTGGCAAACCGAGCCATGGTTCGGGTGCTACGATCATTCTAGTCGAGCACCTCGGGGTCATTCAGGGACACTTAGAGGATTTGCCCCGAGGCCTATGGTCCTCTGTAACTTCTTTGAGCCAAGTGTCATCCAACATAATTCATGCTCTTCCATCGAATTTCCTGCTATGATTTGTTTTGAAACCTGCACAAATATGATTGGACAATCGGACAGTACATATGCATATACAGAAAATTACACCTGGAGCCAGCTTGTATTATTCCTTAAAGCATTGCATAAATCATTTCATAAACAAACTCACTCACTCATAATTTGAAATGAAAATTTAACTATAGGATCTAGATAAAACTTATAAAAGTAAATAAAAAATTTTAAACAAAATAAGTCAAAAACCTCAACAAAACAAAATTATGAAAATAATTCAACAAAATGAAAAGATTGGAAAAAATCATCGACCAGACACATATGGCGAGCGTTCCTAGCTGGAACCTGCCTGGACACACCTATAGGACTCCCCGAAACCAGGTTTTGCCACACGGTTGGACTTGTATGCCCCCTACAGGTATCCAACAGGTGTCCCTGAAGGCCTTTTGGATGTGAGACGGAACGAGCCATAGAATGACGACCATGGCTCCGATTGATGAACCATCGACTTCGTTGGATTCAGGACACCAGGATAGTGCCAGGGGTGCCCCTCTCCTCCGGTCTCATGGCCTCGATGCCAGCTTGTACATCCATCTTGGAAACTAGGGTTTTGCTCATTGAGGGAGTGTGCAATTTTTGCACATGGGGGTCAACTCTGAAAAATCATCCTCTGAGTAATTATGGCTAGCATTCCCAGCTGGACCCTGCCTAGACACCCCTACAGGATTCCCTGGAACTAGGTTTTGATACACAGTTGGACTTCTATGCCCCCTACAGGTATCCAGCAGGTGTCCCTGAAAGCCTTTTGGATGTGAGATAGAACGAGCCATAGAATGATGACCGTGGCTCTGATCGATGAACCGTCAACTCCGTTGGATTCAGGACACTGGGATAGTGCCAAGGGTGCCCCTCTCCTCTAATCCTATAGCTTCGGTGCCATCTTGTACGTCCATCTTGGAAACTAGGGTTTCGCTCAGTGAGGGAGTGCGCAATGTTTGCACACGGGGGTCAACTCTACAAAATCATCAGTCGGGCACTTACGGCTAGCGTTCCCAGTCGAAACCTGCCTAAACACACCTACAAGACTCCCTGGAACTAGGTTTTGCTGCACGGTTGGACTTCTATGCCCCCTACAGGTATCCAGCAGGTGTCCCTGAAGGCCTTTTGGATGTGAGACGAAACGAGCCATAGAATGACGACCGTAGCTTGGATCGATGAACCGTTGACTCCGTTGGATTCAGGACACTGGGATAGTGCCAAGGATGCCCCTCTCCTCCAATCTCGTGGCCTCGGTGCCAGCTTCTAGGTCCATCTTGGAAACTAGGGTTTTGCATAGTGAGGGAGTGTGAAATTTTTGCACACAGGGGTCAACACTTCAAAATCATCTGCCAAGCACTTATAGGTAGTGTTCCCAACTGGAACCTGCCTAGACACACCTACAGGACTCCCCAGAATTAGGTTTTGCTGCACAGTTGTACTTCTATGCCCCCTACAGGTATCCAGTACGTGTCCCTGAAGGCCTTTTGGATGCGACATGGAACGAGCCATAGAATGACGACCGTGGCTCCAATCAATGAATCGTTGACTTTGTTGAATTCAAGACGCCAGGATAGTGCCAGGGGTGCCCCTCTCCTCTGGTCCCGTGTCCCAGGTGCCATCTTGTACGTCCATCTTGGAAACTAGGGTTTTTCTCAGTGAGGCAGTGTGCAATTTTTGCACACGTGGGTTAACTCTGCAAAATCATCCACCGGACACTTATGGCTAGCGTTCCCAGCCAGAACCTACCTAGACACACTTGCTGGACTCCCTGGAACCTGTTTTTGCTACACGGTTGGACTTCTATGCCCCCTACAGGTATCCAGCAGCTGTCCTTGAAGGCCTTTTGGATGTGAGACGGAACGAGCCATAGAATGACGACCGTGGCTCTGATCAATGAACCATTGACTCCGTTGGATTTAGGATGCCAGGATAGTGACAGGGGTTCCCCTCTCCTCTGGTCCCATAGCCCCGGTGACATCTTAAACATCCATCTTCAAAACTAGGGTTTTGCTTAGTGAAGGAGTGTGTGATTTTTGCACATGGGAATCAAGTCTGCAAAATCATCTTCCGGGCACTTACGGCTAGCGTTCCCAGCCGAAACTTGCCTAGACACACCTGTAGGACTCCCCGAAACCATTTTTTGCATCACGGTTGGACTTCTATGCCCCCTACAGGTATCTAGCAGGCGTCCTTGAAGGCCTTTTGGATGTGAGACGGAACGAGCCATAGAATGACGACCGTGGCTCCGATCGACGAATCGTTGACTCCGTTGGATTCAGGACACCAGGATAGTGCCAAGGGTGCCCCTCTCCTCTGGTTCCATCGCCCCGGTATCATCTTGTACGTCCATCTTGGAAACTAGGGTTTCACTCAGTGAGGGAGTGCGCAATTTTTGCACACGAGGGTCAACTCTACAAAATCATCAGCTGGGAACTTACAGCTAGCGTTCCCAGTCAAAGCCTACCTGAACACACCTGCAGGACTCCTTGGAACCAGGTTTTGCTGCACAGTTGGACTTATATGCCCCCTACAGGTATCCAGCAGGTGTCCCTGAAGACCTTTTGGATGCGAGACGGAACAAGCCATAGAATGACGATCGTAGCTCAGATCGATGAACTGTTGACTCCGTTGGATTCAGGACACTGGGATAGTGCCAGGGATGCCCCTCTCCTTCGATCTCGTGGCCTCGGTGCTAGCTTCTAGGTCCATCTTGGAAACTAGGGTTTTGCTTAGTGAGGGAGTGTGCAATTTTTGCACACAGGGGTCAACTCTTCAAAATCATCCGTTGGGCACTTATGGCTAGCGTTCCCAGCTAGAACCTGGCTAGACACACCTGCAGGACTCCCTGGAACCAGGTTTTGCTCCACGGTTGTACTTCTATGCCCCGTACAGGTATCCAGTACATGTCCCTGAAGGCCTTTTGGATGCGACATGGAACAAGCCATAGAATGATGACCGTGGCTCCAATCGATGAACCGTTGACTCCATTGAATTCAAGACGCCACGATAGTGCCAAGGGTGCCCCTCTCCTCCAGTCCTGTGGCCCAGGTGCCATCTTGTAAGTCCATCTTGGAAACTAGGGTTTTTCTCAGTGAGGCAGTGTGCAATTTTTGCACACAGGGGTCAACTCTGCAAAATCATCCACCAGGCACTTATGGCTAGTGTTCCCGGCCGGAACCTGCCTTGACACACTTGTTGGACTCCCTAGAACCTGGTTTTGCTAGACGGTTGGACTGCTATGCCCCCTACAAGTATACAGCAGGTGTCCCTGAAGGCCTTTTGGATGCGAGACGGAACGAGCCATAGAATGACAACCGTGGCTCCGATCGATGAACCGTTGGATTCAGGATGTCGGGATAGTGCCAGGGGTGCCCCTCTCCTTTAGTCCCATAGCCTTGGTGCCATCTTGTACATCCATCTTCAAAACTAGGGTTTTGCTCAGTGAAGGAGTGTGCAATTTTTGCACATGGGGATCAAGTCTACAAAATCATCTGCTAGACACTTACGGCTAGCGTTCCCAGTCGGAACTTGCC
The DNA here is from genome assembly GCA_027924585.1 of Larix kaempferi. Taxonomy (NCBI): domain Eukaryota; kingdom Viridiplantae; phylum Streptophyta; class Pinopsida; order Pinales; family Pinaceae; genus Larix; species Larix kaempferi. Next base: position 4,688,945 of record BSBM01001248.1, on the reverse strand, counting down.
TAAACTCAGCTATAGGACTCCCCGGAACCAGGTTTTGCATCACGGTTGGACTTCTATGCCCCCTACAGGTATCTAGCAGGCATCCCTGAAGGCCTTTTGGATGCGAGATGGAACGAGCCATAGAATGACGACCATGGCTCGGATCGACAAACCATTGACTCCATTGGATTCAAGACACCGGGATAGTGCCAGGGGTGCCCCTCTCTTCCGGTCTCGTGGCCCCGGTGCCAGCATGTAGGTCCATCTTGGAAACTAGGGTTTTGCTTAGTGAGGGAGTGTGCAATTTTTGCACACGGGGGTCAACTCTGCAAAATTGTCCGCCTACAGGTATCCAGCAGGTGTTCCTGAAGGCCTTTTGGATGCGAGACAGAACCAACCATAGAATGACGACTGTGGCTCCGATCGATGAACTGTCAACTTCGTTGGATTTAGGACATTGGGATAGTGCCAGGGGTGCCCCTCTCCTCTAGTCCCATGTCCCCAATGCCATCTTGTACGTCCATCTTGGAAACTAGGGTTTTGCTTAGTGAGGGAGTGTGCAATTTTTGCACACGGGGTCAACTCTGCAAAATCGTCAGTCGGGCACTTATGGTTAGTGTTCCCAGCCGGAACCTACCTAGACACACTTGCAGGACTCCCCGGAACTCGATTTTGCTACACGGTTGGATTTCTATTCCCCCTACAAGTATCCAGCAAGTGTCCCTGAAGGCCTTTTGGATGCAAGACGGAATGAGCCATAGAATGACGACCGTGGCTCCGATCGACCAAACTTCGACTCCGTTGGATTCAGGACACCAGGATAGTACCAGGGGTGCCCCTCTCCTCCAGTCCTGTGGCCCCGGTGCTATCTTGTACGCACATCTTGGAAACTAGGGTTTTGCTTAGTGAGGGAGTGTGCAATTTTTGCACACGGGGGTCAGGTCTGCAAAATCATCCACTAGGCACTTACTGCTAGTGTTCCCAGCTGGAACCTACCTAGACACACCTGCATGACTCCTCAAAACACATTTTTGCTACATGGTTGGACTTCTATGCTCCCTATAGGTATTCAACAGGTGTCCCAGGTATTCAACAAGTGTCCCTGAAGGCCTTTTGGATGCGAGACGAAACGAGCCATAGAATGATGACCGTGGCTCCAATCGAAAAACCATTGACTCCGTTGGATTTTGGATGCCGGGATAGTGCTAGGGGTGCCCCTCTCCTCTAGTCCCATGGCCCCAGTGCCATCTTGTACGTCCATCTTGGAAACTAGGGTTTTACTCAATGAGGGAGTGTGCAATTTTTGCACACAGGGGTCAACTCTCCGAAATCATCCACTGGGCACTTACGGCTAGTGTTCCCAACCAGAACCTGCAGGACTCCCCAGAACCTGGTTTTACTGCACGGTTGGACTTCTATGCCCCCGACAGGTATCCAACAGGTATCCTTGAAAGCCTTTTGGATGCGAGACGAAACGAGCCATAGAACGACGATCGTGGCTTTAATAGATGAACCATTGACTCCATTGGATTCAAGACGCCAGGATAGTGCCAGGGGGTGCCCCTCTCCTCTAGTCATATGGCCCCGGTGCCATCTTGTACGTCCATCTTGGAAACTAGGGTTTTGCTCAGTGAGGGAGTGTGTAATTTTTGCACACGGAGCTCAACTCTACAAAATCGTCCGTCGGGAATGTATGATGATGATGATGATGATGATGATGAAGAGATTGATTATGATGGTGATGGTGATGGTGATGGTGATGAAGATGAAGATGATGACAATGGAGAAGATGGGTATGATGGAGATGTTGATGAGGAACCTAGAGTTAGAGTTAGAGTTAGGGTTAGAGTTAGAGTTAATGATTATGATTTAGATGGTGGTGATGATGAAGACGTTGATGATGATGGTGATGGTGATGGTGATGGTGATGATGAAGAAGGTAGTTTAGTGACAGGGCTTGGGTGAGGGTTAGGGCTAGAGTTATAGAAGCAAATTGAATTAGGGTTAGAGTTAGAGTTATTGATGATGATGAAGATGGTGGTGATGATGAAGACATTGATGGTGATGGTGATGGTGAAGAAGATCGTTTAGTGCTAGGTTTTGGGTGAGGGTTAGGGCTAGAGTTATAGAAGGAACTTGAATTAGGGTTAGAGTTAGAGTCAACAATGATGATGAAGATGGTGCTGATGATGAAGACATGATGATGATGGTGATGGTGATGGTGATGGTGATGGTGACGATGAAGAAGATGGCTTAGTGCTAGTGTTTGGGTGAGGGTTAGGGCTAGAGTTATAGAAGGAAATTGACTTAGGGTTAGAGTTAGAGTTAATGATGATGATGATGATGGTGGTGGTGGTGATGATGAAGACGTTGATGGTGATGGTGATGGTGATGGTGATGGTGATGGTGATGGTGAGGGTGAAGAAGATGGTTTAATGCTAGGGTTTGGGTGAGGGTTAGGGCTAGAGTTATAGAAGGAACTTGAATTAGGGTTAGAGTTAGAGTTAACAATGATGATGAAGATGGTGATGATGATGAGGGCATGCTGATGATGGTGATGGTGACGGTGATGGTGATGGTGATGGTGATGGTGATGGTGATGGCGATGATGAAGAAGATGGCTTAGTGCTAGGGTTTGGGTGAGGGTTGGGGCTAGAGTTATAGAAGGAAATTCAATTAGGGTTAAAGTTAGAGTTAATGATGATGATGAAGATGGTGGCGATGATGAAGACGTTGACGATGGTGGTGATGGTGATATTGATGATGAAGAAGATGATGATGATGGAGATATTGATGAGGAGACTAGAGATGATGTTGGTGATGATGATGACAAGTCCCTTTAATTGGTTATCTATAGGAATAAAGCATCAATCTCCAACCATAAATGAGCATGTTTTAAAATATATTAGTGGAAACCCTAGGTTGATGACGCAATTCTTGTTTAAGGGAAAAAACCCAAAATCTAGCTAGATTTGGGTGAGCATTGAGCATGGTGAACCAAAACCCTAAACCAACATAATCATCATAATATAAGACTTTTTTGGGTTGGGGATATACCTCAAGGTACCCAAAGCATGAAAAAGGTTTGGGTGGACACAAAACTAAAGAGATATTTGATCGATAAGGAATTTCACAGTTCCCCAATGCTTTTCTCAAGTATAGATCTCAAACATACCACCCTTGAAACTTTATGATAACTCCCTACCCCAAGTGGAAGACCCTTCTATCCATACATGGATTCCTAGAAGGTTTCATCTACCAAGTTAAATTTTCAAGACCATTGTAATAGATTATGTACTTCAAAAAAATTCCTAAAACCTAGGTAATTCTAATCTTGAGAACCTATCAAAACCGCTATCTTCAAATACTAAAAACATAAATAGATATATTTAAGAAAATACTAACTCAAATTACTCAAATTTGATCCAAATCACATACATAAAAGAGAAGCATGGAACAGTTTAATACACATAGGAAAAATAAAAAACATAAGCAAAGACATGTATGTATGTATGTATCAACAAAAAATGCCTGTACCAACGATATAACATAAAACTACACATACCTCGATGTAGAACATAACATTCTTTGATGCAATTCTTTCTCTTATGTAAAGTTGGCTGGCCTCATTTAATAAATCCATCCGGATCCTCTCTGTTGCTAATTGTCTCCATCAATATCTCATGCTATGAATGAGGCAGGTAGTAGTGTCTTGGTTGAGCTCTTGCTTGGAATTGTCTGAAGATGGATGTTTGTGCCAACGATTAAGTTTGTGAAGTGATACACCACTGAACCTGGTCTGTAATCCATGAATACATGCCCACTAGTATTCCTTGACTTCCCATCTAGTGTAAGATATTCCTTCTTAACCACCATCGAGCCTGTAGGAAATTCGATGCCTTCATCGTCGATTAATGATCCATAGAGGGTTTGCTTACCTTGGATACACTGTGCCAACCAATAATCCATGCCCCATTCATTTCCTTTTGGGGCAACAACTACATATATGTGTCCTGGTTGTAAAGGATCTAAGATATGGTTGTAGTCTATCGAAATCGCTGATTAACCCTCCTCTAACTAGGTTGTTTCAACAACTGCATGTTGGTCTACTACAAGTGACACACGATCCCATTCATCAACCCAGTTGATGCATTCGCATTCATCCCATTCGCAACTACTGCAAGGGCTGCAAAAGCATGCAATCTTTCGCATCCATATTTCAAATAGGGGGTTGTTTGAGCTTCGAACTGAATGAAATCCATGTGTTCCTTGTACTTTGTCGCAACTATAGGAACACGATCGATCTATGTCAACCACTAGCCAAAACGTTCTCACCACACGTCCTGCCATTGATGATGTTTGTTGATCTCTTGCTCGGTTTGAAAATGTTGCAGAGCACCATTGAACTGTGGACTGTGCATCTCGGATATGAGGTTCCCTATCAAACCTCATCTCTTCCCTTTCTAGTGCGGTCTTGATGCATGCACTGGCCCCATCATGCTCACCTTTGTTGTGCCCAGTCTCAAAATAGTTCCAGATATGCGGCACATTATAATTCTTATGGAAAGTACTCATCCATTGGAATACTTGAGCATTTTTGAACTGGCCCGCACAACCATCCGACCATATCCAATGCTGATCCATATATATATATATCTCCTTCAACTAATCATAGAAAATTCGAAAACAATGTTGCACATAATGCAGATCATGGGTTCTATCATCACTTATGTGAAAGTTTGTCTCCTTCAGTATTATCCTCTTGTCATTGCTACTCTCTGGCCCATGCCTATACATAATATGTACCATGATGTTGACTTGGTCTGAATGGTAGTATTGACTCTGGATTTCATTTTGTGGCTGAAGGGTGTAATATTTTGCAAAATCCACAATTGATAGTATGGTTCCAATGGCAAATGTGTCCCTACATTTTCTATACTACTCATCTTGCCATCGCGTTGCATGCACATGTTGAACATACTGCTCGGTTTTCTCGTAGAATTCCATCAAGAAGTCACATACCGGTACCTGTTACCATGGAAACAAGGGAAATATTACAATGTGGCCTTTGTAAAAATGTATATGCCATAAATTGAACGTGTAATATGAAAAATATGCAATATTCATTTGTACCTGTGACTTCACCAATGCAATCTTTTTACTTTCACTGACACTGTCTAATTGATAGGTCACATACTTGAAGCTCTGCATCTCCATGCCCATCATGCCAAATTTGTGCTCCCAGATTTCATGAATGCAACGGTTCAAAAGAGAAAACTCACTGCACCTAGAACATGTCCCATACAGACACGATTTTCCATAATACTTTTGTCCTTCGGGCCTTGGACACATGATGTTGTGGATAAAGTCTCTTGATGCATTTGGTGGTAGTATGGATCTTGCAGCCCTGCACAATGTTCGTATGCAAATAAAAAAAATATGTTTATATGTGTCATAATAATATTCATATTCTACGTGGTATCTACAACAACAAGTGTTCTGATCAATGCATATAAGAATGTACCATGGTTTGGATTTCTCAAGGGACCTTTGGCCCAGGTTCAATTGTGTGTGCTCGTTCCTGAATCTATCATAGAGTTCAGTTTGTGTGGCATCAAGGAAGTTTTTAACATGGGGCTCGCGTTCAGTAGAACCTTTTCTCAGTTTTAGCACGTCTCTTTGGTTTGATGAAGGTCTAGTATGATCATGTCAAAAATTTTGTACTAACTCCTCAATAGCATCAATTAGTTTCCTATTTGCATGAGGCAACCTACCAACAAAAGCCCAACAACCGTTTCCACCCGGAGTGTCAATATTTTCTCTTATAACAGAGTACTTTTTAATAGTTTTTCTATTTAATTTGAGTATGTGAGAAGTGTGTGATATCAGGCGACATTGCCGTGTGGACTTGCTTACAACTGATTCTGCTAAAACACGTTGAGCCGCACAAAGATCTTTTGTACGAGACGTCTCCCCAATTGCATTAAATGCAGATTGGAGATTTCTAACAATATGACTGTTGGCCTTTGAAATTTTAACCATCTTTATGCCCAAAATTCTCCTAACAACAGCTAAAGAATGTGATTTTAACAAACATAGCAATAATTGACATTTACCTACATCACCTTTGGATTCAAAATATTCTTTGAAAATTTTGTTGCATTGCCATTCGATAGTGCATTTTGGCAACTTGCCTTCAAGCCCCGACATAGCACTCTCATCCACATGAATACATCTAGGAGTTCTTCTTCTTGCACTGAATAGTCGAGGTAGGGAGGGTGGACATGAGACATGAATACCGGAGCTTGTTTGTTGTGGTGCTTCGTTCATAGATTGGGCCATAATGGGAGTGTGGTCGACAAGGTTGTGGTCTTCTTGGGGAGATTGCAAATTAAGCAAGTCTTGTATGTCCATCTCTACACATGTAGCATATCCCAAAATTCTAGTGTCGCGAGGAACTTCAGAATGACTTGTTGATGGATTGTTGGTTGGAGATTGTGTTGATGTTGGAATTTGAGTTGGGTCCGTTGGACGCGACCGCTTTACCTGTGGTTCTGAACAAGAGGTTTTCATGTCAACAACTATGTTAGGATCAGTGGCAGGATCTAGGGCAATGATAGGACCATGTCTCAATCTTTCCATTCCCAACCTGGCCTTTTCTCTTAAGTCATTGAACTTTTCAATGGGCAGATTCCTTCTATTTTTTTTTTTGCATTTTGTTGGTTTTCCATCTCCAAAAGTCTCTTTAACACAACTATCAGGCATATGCTTGCAAAAGAAACAACAAATAAGATATTAGGGCCATTATACAATGAACTTGACACATTCCAACATAGCTTACCACTTTACAAATTAACATATACAACTACAGACTATGTTGGTTTATTTGTGTTCGAATAAACATCATTATCCCTTACAATTCCAATCAATATAGATGATGGTTAGTCAAGTGTAGAGAGGAGAAACTAGTGTCTTGCCTAGCCATGAATTCATAAAAATTATGGTAGTAACACCCTACAACAGAGATGGCTAGAGATGCCTTGGGAATAGTTTGATAGTTTTTCTACATCAAATAAAGTAACCTTAATTAGTTGCATTTTTTGCTTTCTCCCTTAATGTTATCAATTCTAAATTTTGCACCTAGTTTGATTGCTTTGTCTTCATAGTGAAATGGTATATCCTTCCATTTGAGGCAATGTCCTTTACCATCGTAAATTATTAGGTTATATAACACCTTAAGGAGTTGAAGAAACAACAACAAACTATTTGCTTATCTATAAACCTTGAGATGATAGAATGTGATTTTGAGTTTAAAATACCCATGGTTGAATTCAACAATGCATCACAATAGAATGAATGTATACCTTGTTTTGTGCAAAACCTTAAGGAGGATGCAAAGGTTTCTACCAAGGATCATGGTCTTGGGAAGGGTGATTAGGGGGGACATAATTTAACCTTTCAATGTGCAATATCTAGGGTGGGGAGGTGTTGGAGTGTGGGGAACCAGGGACTATACCAACAATCATCATGTTGAATAGAGCATGAAGTGGGAAAGTCTTGGTTTTTGGAAAAAAAATCATTATTAAAGGTGATGGGATATTGTAAGGATGGTGAATATGGATGAATATTATCATATTTGGATTCATAGATAAAGGAAAGGTGCATATACTTACATATATCCTCATTCCATACAATGGTATTGAATAAGAGATGAGAGAGTTGAGGTTCTGTGGATGAGCTGAAGTGATATTTTTAGTTATGTTTAGTGAGTGTGTAGTACTTTTTGCTAGCATAATATGAGGTGAAAACAACAAAATTAACTTGGGAACTAATTACACAATGAGGAGGTTGCATACTTCATCTTGTCTAGTGTTCATATGAGTTTTTTTAGATGTGAACTGGGGAAATCTTCTTGTCAAATTCATTGTTGTCTATGCATGGATATTGTTGTGGGCATATGATAAAAAAAAAGGCATGGGCTCATCTCAAATCTTGTGAATGAAAAGACTTATTTACAATTGACCATACCTCTATAGAAATGGTCTCTAGTTGCAATGGAAACTGGTAGCTTGAATGAATCCACTAGATTCCAAGACCACTGAAGATGTGTGTTAGATTCCAGGGGTGATTTTGTGTCCAATAGATCAAAGAGTGTCCAAAATATCAATGAGTGTGAGCCAATAAGAAACCTGTGAGAGCTTGAAACCCACGGAAGAAGTGAAACCCGTGTTTTTGGTGGAATTCCCAGGAAATAGAGAAATCTGTTTTTCTTAACTAGTAGCAGGGCTGCGCACGTGTGTTTAAATGTGTGCACATGTGTTTTTCGCACATACACGTCAGGAGCATGCATGTGCCCAACCCGTGCACAAGCCCCTGTATAATGTTTACACCATTTATTCCCCAAAGTTTACACCATTTAATGCCAAACCTTCCCCCACTTCGAAAATATTTGCATAAATTGGACTCGATGATGAATTTTGAAGGGTGGGTCTTCATTTTTATTGGAAGGGCTTACTCTTTGACACATTTGATAATTTATGGTTGTCTATGCGCCTTGACCCAATTGATATTGTAAGGTGAGGATGTGCATGCATAATAATCCTTATTTATGACTATGTGATGAGGATTTAAATGGAAGAGGATGTAAAGACGTGTTATTTTTATACGTATTTTGATGGCGAGTGTCGAAGAGAAACATGGTGATAAACCACAATTCCTGAGCCAAAAATTGTTTTTTTAAATTTTATTAATAAGCATTGTCGTACTTTGGTCCAAATGTTTTTTCTAACTCATTGTTTCTCCATATTGTGTGCCTACTACCACCTCTCTATATCAATGCATAAAATCAACCTCTAATTGGTTTGTGGTTATAGTTGCATGCCATTGAGTGTTGTTTAGAGTTTCTGTGAGTCTGTGACATTCATGCAATAAATGAAGTCTTGTAGAGGAGGATTCATCAAAGAGGC
>BSBM01001248.1:3980000-4017500 GCA_027924585.1 Larix kaempferi | reverse complement strand
TCATCATCTTCATCTTCATCATCTTCATCACCATCACCATCATCTTCATCTTCATCTTTATCATCATCATCATCATCTTCATCTTCATCATCTTCATCACCATCATCTTCGTCTTCATCTTCATCTTCATCATGATGAAGATGATGATGATGATGAAGACGTTGATGAGGAAGAGGGAGATGACAATGATGATGAAGATGAGGACGATGACAATGATGATGAATTTGAGGACGATGATGATGATGAGGACGATGATTGATGATGATGAAGATGATGAAGATGATGGTGATGAAGAACATGAAGATGATGATGATGATGAACATGAAGATGATGGTGATGACAACGACAATGATGATGGTGAAGATAATGAAGACGATGACAATGATAAGGGTGGATAGAGTGGAAGAGAGTGGGGGGGATTGGGTGGATATGAAGACAGAGGGGGTGGGGTTACAAAGAGGTGGGGGGTCCAAACCTTAGAGGCAATCTAATCTTATTCAGCAAAAATAGTGACTGAAAATAGTTTGGAACTTTTATGTCTAGGAATGGAAATTAGATTTTATAGAGAAAGAAGCAATGCGTGTGTGCTTCTATTTACGTGTGCGCGCATATTTGTGTGTGTGCCTATCCGCATGTGCACCTATCCGTGTGCACGCTTCTAATAACATGTGCGTGCCTATCTGCATGCTCATGTCTAGATTCAAATTCGTTTTGGCACCCTTGCATGTTTGGAATTAGCTTCAGATTGCCAAACCTTGAGGGTCGGTCTGATTTATGGAAGAACACATCAAATGCTATAACTTCATGTTTTTCACACCTAGTTCTGCATATGCTCCACTAGTGCACTACAGATGAAATTGCACACACTTGTCTAGCTTTGTGTGCAGATTCTAACTATATATTTTTGGAATAGATCCGTTGTTTTTTTCTATTTTTAATTCATTTTTAACTGCACTCATGTCAAACTTGTAAAAAACATAGGTAGTTTATTTGGCCTATAACTTTTGATTGTCTTACCTATTTCGAGAATGGAATAGCACACACACAAGAGTACAAGAATACCTACAAGCTAATTTTTTTTTTTTTTTGATTATTTTCAAACCATGATATGGTGGACCAGCACTTGACCATGTCGTTTTAAGGCTTCACTGACTTTCATAATTTAAAAAACATTTAAAATTAACTTTTTAAATTTTGGAAAAATATCCCCACACAAAATTCATCTATTTCCTATGCCTTTACATATTTGTTTCCTCATAAATTAACAATTTACATAACAAATAGGTGGCTCAACTAAAACATGTGCATTATGTTTTATAGAAAAAATAACATACCAATCTTAAAATAATGAGATTTTGGGGTGGTTATACCATGTTTCCATCAATAAAAGTTATATATTCCGGAAGATCATCCATTTTTCTACGTTTCATCTTTTTACACCTAATTCGAAAAAATTTTGTAGGTACCTCTAATAATTCATTTTAATGATAATATTTTTGTTTTTCCAACATGTCATTGAAACTAACATGTCATATTTGGGTATCATTACCTTGCACCATCCCTTTAGCATGTCAACAAATTTAAACCGTGGTATTTTAGGACGAATACGATTCGCAACACTTGTTTCTACTGATACCATGTTGAATTCCAACTATACTATGACACATTTTTGGATTTTTGCAAAAGGCATTGGAACGGTGAACCAACTCCTCACACAGTGCGAGATTTTATTTGTATGATACTATGAAATAGGAATCCTGAATAAGTGTTTTTCAATAAGATGTGTGTAGGTGGGAGAAGATGTCCTAAATGCAGTGACTTGACATTGTTCCATAGGAAATTTCCTATCAATCCAACACACCCTGGATTTTCACATATCACAGTTATGTGGAAGAGGTACAAGTATGTCTCCATGAATCAATCATCTTCTCCATCAATGCCATCTAAGAGGATCGAATTGCTCGAGGATGAGATTAATTTTTCAAATTTCATGGAGAAGTTTCAAAGTTAGATTTATAAATACATAAATCACTCCCATAGGTCTAGGTGACAAGCTTCAAAATTCAAACATTCTCGTGAGATATTTGAGTCGGGCACAATCTTATCAGTGGTATACTTTGCTGAGAACTACACATTTTCCTTAGAGAGAGATACAAAGTGAGTACTATCACTCCGACCAGGTTTCTAGCTTCATACATGTATTGTACATACATGCTCACACAAGCATTGATAGTAGGGATAACACTCCTCAGTCGCGCAAACTGATCAAAGGGTACAAATTTTATGTCAATGATGATCATGAGCATGGAAGATTGTTCGTTCAACACTGCTTTAGGTTGATTTAAGATTCATTCATACAGAGAAGTGTATCATTTATTGAACACTGGATTTGGTTAGATGGGTGTGCAGGGTAGTTCAAATCGGCATGCTCTTTTTATTGTTTGAGTCATCTTCACAAAGAGACAAGAATCCAACACACCTCGATATTTTTTGAAATAGGGCATGGAAAGGGTTAACATGATGGCGTAAGTGCATGTGTGAAACGAGCACTTCGGAGGTACCAGATGATTCATGGTGCAACCTGACTCAAATTCTATGCATAACTAGTTGATTAGTGCACACATAATTTGGGACGTCAAGGTCATGAACAAGCAAGTCTGGTGTGCAGGAAATAAACTCCAAACTCAATTAATAAGATAATAACATTAAATATCATCATTTCCAAAGCAACACCTACTCAGTAGGAGTTTATATATGGCAAATTGAATTCCATGCAAGTTCTTTTGAGATGTTTCCCTTGGTGATGTAAATAGATTGATGTCGTGCTATTGTGAGACCATACCTGGTACGAGGGAAATACATTTTGTTCGGAGTAAATACATGGGCGACATAGTCGCCATTGAAATGAGTAAGTATTCTTGTTTTTACAATTTTTGCATTAATGCAAATGGATGCAGGCTTCATCACTGTGAAAATTATGTATAGGTGATGTTAACACCCAAAAAGTGCTCACTAGCTCATTCCCTTATTCACATGACCCATTTGTCCACTTTTCCCACCATTTGAGCCTCTAAAACCATCAAAAGGTCACCAAAAAGACCATAATACACCTTTTCCCCCTCAAAATATATATTTTTCCTCAGAAAACACAAAAAACCCTCAAAAAGGGTCCAAAATTCCCCAAAAAATATTAAAAGGGAATAAAAATATAAAAAGTATTCAAAAAGGAAAAAGATAACTAAACCATGTTGGTTAATACCATTGGTTTCCTCAAAACCATAATGGTATTTCCCATCACCAAAAACTATAAAAAGGTGATAGGGGCTCCTCACTTTTCATCCACATTTCATCCTATCCTTATGCTGCCAAATTCCCTTTGAGAGCCATTGCCTCCGATTTCGAGTTTGAAGATCCCCATTGAAGCATTGGAGAAGAAGAGACCATTGGACATTGGAGCTTCTCAACCTTGGAGTTGCTCAACACTTCTCATCCTCACCATTTGAGGTAATACAAAATCAATTATTTTGAAAATTTCTTGTTCTTCCCATAGATCTTATTGTTTATGTTCTTAAAATCAGTTTTTTATTTCTTTTGCACATGTTAATGTTAGATGAAGTTACATTAGTTTTTACATATTTTTACTGAGACTGCTGCTACTAGTTAGCAAGTGCATCCTTGCACATGCTTGGTTGAAAAACTAAGCAACAGTTTTTGGCAACTCCGCTGGGTTTTCAAATTAAATTTTTTTGCTGTAGATCTTCATTTTAGTTGTTTTTCCCATTTAAAACTGTACATCTGCCATACTAGAAAGATTCTTGATAGATTCCCTAGCCATTGGCCCTTTTTGCAACTTGAAACAACCCAAAATTTCAATTTTCAGGTTCGTTTTTCGCCTACTGTTTTTCTGTCCGTACATCGCGACTTTCAGCACCCACAGTCACACGGTCCATCACAATTGTGAGCCTTTTTTTCACGTGGTCCATCGTGACTTTTTGATTTTTTCCCACACAGCTCATCGTAGCTGGACGACCTTTTCCTGCATGGCACATCATGACTATTTCGCATTTTCCCGTGCAGTCCATCACGACTGTTTTGCATTTTCCTATGCGGCTCATCACGACTTTTGACCACCGCGCCGCGATTCACATCACGAGTTTTGCCCACATCGCCACGCGGCTAATCGTGGGTTTTGACCCGACAGCCATGATATTTCCTGTTTCGTTTTGGCCAATTTTTTCCAAAATAAATTCGCCCAATCAACTTATTTTTCCAGCATCAATTTCTGCAATTTTTTATAGCCCACTATGTCATTATTGCATCATTATTAAATTGATATTTGTTAGATACTTCATTTGTCTTTTTGAAAAATTTTCAGTTAATTGAAAGAAAGATTTTTTAAGTATTTCTGAGATTCTAAGTTTATACATTGCAAAGTTAGAACCATATTTCTAAAGTTGCTTAATATTTTGCCCAAGAAAGACTCTAAAAATCCATTTATTTTTACATCTTTTATTTGCTTTACTTTTTAAAGAATCCATATTTTTTGAAAAGGTTATTAAGGCATTTACATTTGAAATGTCTTTCTTTTTTGCACAAATTGAATTCATTATTTTAGTTTGTGATTAAATCGCCCATGCGAGGCACATTGTTTTGGAATACACCTACACTAGCACACAATCTGTCACAATAAGTTCAAGTGAGCCTTAAAAGTTACCTTAACTCAACCAACATTCTAACCCCACTTGGGGAACACAAAAAGAATTTTGTAGCTAGGTAGGACTGAGGGGATAAGTATCCAAATAACACCCCTCACTCATTTTTCATGTTGAGACATAGTGATTGACATTTAGGGTACCAAAATCCCTTATTATTTGTTGACACGGTTTAACACCAATTTATCGAGAAGGCCTCTCCCTTAGGAGGGTTGGAGTAGCCAGACTAGTTCCGGAAGACTGAGTGGAATACTGCTATCCATTTAGTAACTGAAGGATACCTTTCACAGTTTTCATTGTACCACCCTTATGCAAGTACAGTGGTGATAGAACGAAACTGCAGATTCACCCAACCAAATGTGTCATGTACGGGGTATCTTAGTGGCCAAACTTTTAGGATTCTCTACCTGGTGTCCTTCCCAGTAGGTGGATATCTAGCCTTTGATTCTACAATTTATTTTGTCTGACTTGGATTTCATCACCTTGTAGAGGATATACCTTGTTGAGTCATAATACTTTTTAGTTAGGTGTTTGCATGCTCCATTTGCTCCCTTTGGTCATAGAGTACACCTTTTTCTATTTTTAGGAACTGTTTGCATATTGGTTTCCTGACCACATTTATTGTTTGATTACTCCACTTACTATAGCATAGCTGCTATAGTAAGTTTTTTGAGGTTGGTTTTTGGCCTGAGTGCCATTTATTTTTTACACTCCCCTCTTGCATGCATAGATGCATTAGGGATTTAGAGCTTTCCATTCACCACCACCTACTATTTTTTTCACAAAATGTCACCATTGATTCCCCAAGACGTTCTCGGCACTTCCGGGGAGGACCCCCACAGTACGGTTCCCTTGACTCCACACATCATCGGAATAGAGCCCCATCATCTGATTCTGACGTGCCTCATTCCACATCTGATTATGAGGCAGAATCCAAAAATCCCACATACACCACACCTACTATCCCCATGGCTGGTTCGCATTACGATAACTTTTTCATAGGGGTTGTTGGTGGAACATCATCCACCCCCGCCACCACAATGACCACCACGGAAGCCACACCTCCCTTAGGGATTTCTAATATGAGACCTACACCTACATTATGTATGCATACCATGGGACCCCTACCCAATACAGGACCCCCACCTAGCTTAGGCATGCCCACTATGGCAACTATACCTACTATCCCCGCTACCACTTAGATTCCAACACCTCTTGGACATCTTCCCAACCCATCTGTGATTCCCATTGCACTTGGTGGCGTAGGCCCCTCCCACACTCTTATGGGTGTAGGGCACATACCTCCCATGACAAATATCCCCCTAGGGAGCAGTGGCATAATACATAACGCCACCACCAGCACTTATGCCCCCATGACAACATCACACCCCTCCTCCAGTTTTCCATTTATGGTTAGCCTTAACCTACCAGACTTGGCTAGGCTAACAAATGGTCCCATCTGACATGACCCTACTTGGCCCCCCATGCCCACAAAGCTCCCCTTAGACATCCCAAAGTTTGAAGGGAAGCCTTAAGAAGACCCTCAAAACCATATCATGTCATTTCACCTATGGTGTTCCTCGAACTCCATAGTAGATGATTCTATTTGACTCAGACTTTTACAAAGAACTTTCACTGGCTATGCAGCCAAATGGTACATTGAGCAGCCACATGGGACACACCCCACGTTTATATCCCTCACCTCAACTTTCCTTCAGTTCTTTCAACTACCTGTACGCTATGATGCATGAGTGGAAATACTTTTGTCTTGTAGACAGAACACCGCTACCCACATCACTAATCATATCCATGAGTGGCGTAAGCGTCGTAGTCTCTGCAAGATAAAGCTTGACGACCGTATCTTTTTGGATTGTTTCCTCAAATAACTCCTCCCTCTCATAGCCAAATATGTAGCTTCTAAACGACCCCAGTCGGAAGAAGAAGCCATCTTAAAAGCTCAGTAGTTCAACCTCATATATGCCCAATCTGGATATCTATACAACATTTTACCTGATGCCCCATGTGGCAATCCATCTCGGCATGACACGTTGGGGGCATCCCATGCCACCAATGATATTATCAGCCAGGTTATGGTGCAAAAAAAACCTTTTACCATGATGAGTACAAACAACACCCCAGACCTTGCTAGGGCTACATCTCATTCTGGAGCTACAACGTCGTATGCTTCAATAATGCACACCCACCACACTCATGGAGCCTCATGTCCACCATAGTGTTATGGGAAAGCACCATTAGCTTATGCACCACCTCCATATTATAACCAGTAGGCCCATCAGACTCTGGTTCAACCACAAGCCCAATTGGCTTATTATCCTCAACAGGCAGCACCTATTGCTCCAACACTTCCAGTAGCTCAAGGATACCCACAACTGCAACAAGCACCAGGTCCACCTCATAACCCTCCTGCTTACTACCCACCACAGCCTACTCCAGAGCCTACAAGACCTCAAAACCCACCTACTGCCCAAGGGCATGTATATGCACAACAAAACCAACCTCAAAACCAGAACAACCAGCGTAATCAAGCAGGTCAACAAAATCACGGAAGAGGAAGAAACAGCAAAAAAAACCAACAACAAAACCAAGGAGGACAGCCTCCTAATCCTCCTAATAATAATAACGCTACTCCTGCAAATCAAAACCCTGATCGTCCACCAAAACAGGGAAAAAATCCTAATTTGAGAACAAACCACCCATGTTCCATATGCGGGGTCTACAGCCATTACACACATAATTGCCCCCATTTAGATCAAGCTCGTCAACTCTAGAGCGACAACGCCCAATGAAAAGGACATGCTGCACAGCCAGCACCCCCTTGTCAACCACAACCCATAATATTGCAAAACTCCCTACCAAACCAAGGCGTGGTAAACACTCGTCCAAATGATCCCCCTCAAGGATCCGTTGCAACACAGTAGCAAATTACCTATGCGGCAGCTGATTACCAGCATACAGAGTCCAACACTCACCATTTCCTAATGATGTCAATCTTCAAACCCATCGAAATCAATACGGCTCATCCCCTGAGGCTACACCTACCAACCCATCTTCGAGTACTCTCCCAACCGATCAACCACTTCCCATACCCAATATGCCCATGGACGGGGGTCCAAAAACACCTCGCATCCCTTTAAGATGAATGAACAACAACCCTAATGCTCATGCAGCTTCGAACTACAACATCGTAGAAGACTTAGACCAGTCCCCCACTGCTATGTCCACTCTAGAAATCCTAAAAAATTGTCCTACACAGAGAAAATTGTTGTTATCTACCATTGGTTCCATAGACCCTAATGACTCCAACATGATGGATTTTGACTTAGATCAAGCCGAACCTCATTTGCCTTCATCTCTATCTTTTCATGTTTCTGTGTCCATTTGCAACCTCTTCATTCATCGATGCATAATCGATGAAGGTGCCTCCACCTGCGTTATGTCGACTTTCATATAGCAAAAACTTGGATCTCCAACGCTACAACCATCAAATACCGCATTGCGAGCTGACGATGGCCGTGCATCTCAACCTCAAGGTTTGTTAGTGAATGTACCCATACAGCTTGGGGGCAAATTGGTTCTCATAGATATAGAGGTCATTAACGCCCAACTTGATTACAATCTCCTTCTGGGACGAAGCTACATGTATAAAATGAAAGCTGTCGCTTCTTCAGTTTTTTGCCTCATGATGTTCCCCCATGAAGGATGCATAGTCAAAATCGACCAGATTACATACTATGATCCCAATGCCCCTGCAGTGCCTGAAAATGTTCTTCCCATGATCGAACAACACATTCAGAGTGCACCCACATTGTTCGTCTCCTCGGTC
Source organism: Larix kaempferi (assembly GCA_027924585.1). NCBI lineage: Eukaryota > Viridiplantae > Streptophyta > Pinopsida > Pinales > Pinaceae > Larix > Larix kaempferi. The sequence continues at coordinate 4,008,944 of BSBM01001248.1, read as the reverse complement.
GGACCTGGGATATATTCAGATACTCCCATGACCACCACTTTCCCTTCTATCCCACCCCCTTTTCGAGAAACTGAAGTATCCAATTTTTGCACCCTCTCGCACAACGAACAACAACATACTCAACAACCTCAACCACTGCCACAACCACCCACCGTGCCTAGTCATATCGAAACAACACCGATTCACACTATCCCATTCTTGTTTCCATTTTCAGGAGTTGTCAGCACACCAGTAATGGCTACACTCAACCTTCCAGGTTTAACATTAGGACTACCTGTGTGGTACTGACCTGCCCCAACCCCCCCACCAACTCCAATCATTTTTTTACAACCGGTACAACCCATGAATGTTTCAAACCATCCACCATCTGGCATATCGAACACCCAAAATCACCCACCACCTGGTGTTTCGAACCCCCAAAACTGACCAACTCCAACAGGGGGCACTACATTGACATCTAGCTATGTCCCCCCTCAATCATGCCACACTGGGGGCAGAGGTCCATAAACCTACACCACTGGACCCACAACTCGCACCCCCCAGTGACTCCCAAATTAGCTAAGAATCCCCCAACCCATGTGCTCCCTAAATGCTCCTTGTGCGATGATATAGGCCATGCTACCCATCTATGTCCACACCTACCAGAACTTCAAGAACACATGAATATGTTGGATGATGACACCAATGTTCTAGTTGTCAAACTAGAACTACCCTCTCAGCCTCATGATAAATCATTGCGCACAAACCACCCTTGTGCGATATGCGGCATCTATGGCCATTATTCACATCATTGCCCCGATATTCCAGATTATAGAGTAGCACTATATGAATTGAATAATACCGACCTATAGGTATTCCCGTCGCTCATTGAGGAAATATTCTCCCCAGAATCTTCCCGTTCAGAAGAAATCAATACCATTTATATGATTTCAACTACTTACAAACCCGTACCAATTGATTTAATGACACACTACTTTCACACTAATGAGGAAATCCTAGAAACACTCATTGCACTGGACTACCCTTGGGATGATATGCACCATCAATCATACTTCCTCCCTAAGGCATCTACGTCCACCATGGCGAACCAACTATCCGTTGAATCCAAGGACTTCTTACCAACCAAGGTTGATTGGTTCAAAGATCCAATACTAGCTCCAGAATCCTTTGAAGAAGGTAACATGGCTAACATTTTGCCCATTCTAAAAATCGACATCTCCACCACCCCCAAAAAACCCGAGCTTATCTCTTTAGGCACATCATGCACTAAAAAAGAAACCCAAGCTTATAAGAAACTCTTCCAAGAATTTTGAGATGTCTTCACCTAGTCTTGTACCTAAATGCCTGGTCTTGATCCTACCATTGTAGAACATCACATCGACACTTGGCCCAACATATCACTATTCTGCCAGAAACAATGTCCCATTCACCCATCAAAGCTTCCAGTCGTCAAAGCAAAAATTGAGAAGCTTCGAGCAACAGGCTTCATATACCCTATTGTATACACCACTTGGGTTTCAAACCCAGTACAAGTCAATAAGAAAGTCGACACCATCCACGTTTGTATTGACTTCCGTGACCTCAACCTAGCTTGTCCCAAAGATAACTTCCCCACACCATTTATTGACCAACTAATCGATGCGTGTGCGGGGCATGAGGTACTTTCTTTTATGGATGGTTTCTCTGGATACAACCAAATCAAAATCCGTAAAGAAGATCAATACAAGACCGATTTTACTACCCCATGGGGCACCTTCTCCTATCGCGTCATGCCTTTCACTCTCAAGAACGTTAGAGCCACTTTCCAACGAGCCATCACTTATTGTTTTCATGCCCTGAATAATATCATATTAGTTTATCTAGACAACCTGACAGCTCGATCTAAGAAACGATCTAACCATTTAGATGATCTTCGACAAGTCTTCTTGCATTGTCGAAAATACAAAATCCGCTTGCACCCACTCAAGTGTGTCTTTTGCGTTCCAACAGGTCGCCTGCTAGGATTTATCATTTCAGAAAAAGGGATCACCGTCGACCCTCTAAAGGTCAAAGCCATAGTAGACCTACCGTCACCTCGTACATTAAGACAGTTACAAAGCCTCCAGGGGAAGTCCAACTTCGTTCATCGCTTTGTCCCAGATTATGCCACCATAGTACATGGTTTCCTCCATTTACTACGCCTTCATACCCATTTTAATTGGGACGACCAAGCAGAAGGGGATTTCATAGACCTGGAAAAAGCACTTACAAGTGCCCCCTTGATTTCTCCTCCAGATTTCACAAGAGACTTTACCCTTTACATTTCGGCATCGGATTACGCCATTTCCGGATTACTCATCCAAGAAGACTCCACTCGTCAAGAACATGTCATTTACTATGTGAGCCAGACCTTGTCAGGCCCACCACTGCACTACCCACATGAAGAGAAAATGGCCCTCGTCGTCATCTTTTCAGTACAAAAATTGCGACATTACATTCTCCTAAGCCATACCACGATTGTGGCCAATTCCAACCCAATGGTTTATCTCTTGAATCATCGCCTTCTACAAGATCGTGTTGCCAAATGGGTGATTATCTTACAAGAATATGACCTAACTTTTAAAACCCCGAAGAGCACCAAAGCATTAGCACTCTCTCAACTCATTACGGACTTACCATCTTTGTCGTCATCACCAGCTATCCATACTGATATAATCGACAAACATTTTTTCATCATCTCGTCTGATGACCCTTGGTATGGAGACATTTTGGTATACCTCCGCACACAGAAGTTTTGACCCAACATTGACTGTGACGGACGACGTCGCATTCGTCACCATGCCCCTTGTTATCTCCTCTTGGGTGATGTCCTCTATCAATGTGGCGTCGACACAATCCTACGATGATGCCTCTCCTAAGACGAAGCAGAACAAGTCCTTAACGACTGTCATAGTAGTGCCTGCGGCGTCCATTTCTCTGGAATGGCCACCGCCCAAAAGGTAATTCACGTAGGTTATTTTTGGCCATCATTATTCATTGATTGTATCACAGGAGTCAAACATTGCCAAAATTGCCAGCTTTTTGTCCCCAAGGCAAGAACCCCCCCCCCACCCCCCTTCATCCAGTCGTCACCGTTGGACCATTTTGCAAATGGGCATCAACTTCATGGATTGCAATCCTGGATCCGCAGGCGGCCATAAACACATTATTGTGGATGCCGATTACTTTACTATTTATAGAAATTTGACCATTTTCAATCAACCATTTTGGCATCATATGACGTCTGTTTTTCAAACCGTTGGTACCATTGGAATCAACGCAGTGAGAACTTCATGCTAGTCCACTCCTTTTCCCTATTCCACCAAGTCCCCATTTTGGGAATTTTTTACATGCCCCTTGTTGCCTCGATTTACGTGCCACATCGACCGTGATCCATTTTTTACGAGTCTTATATCGTCGGATTCCGTTTTCCATGCTCGTGATGATGCTTGAGACCATTTCTTGCTCTCACCACCATATTTTTTGGTCATTTTTTACATGCCCTCGTCGCCTCGATTTGTGTGCCACATCGACTGTGATCCATTTTTTACGAGTCTTATATCCCCGGATTTAGTTTTCCGCGCTCATGATGATTCTTGAGATCATTTCTCGTTCTCACCCCTATAATTTTTGGGCATTTTTTCAAAATGCCACTCATCGCCTTAGTTGGCATGCCACATCGACCGTTGCCCATTTCTGACAATCTTTATGTTGCCGAATTCAGTTTTCCGCACTCGTGACGATGCTCAAGATCATTCCTCGCTCTCACCAATACCTTTTTGTTCGGTATAATTTTATCCCTTTTTCAGGCCGAGCAATTCTTTTATGAAAAAGGCACTTAGGGAGTTTTTGTTAAGCTCTTTTTTGACTCCTAAAACAATGAAAAGATCGCTAAGCAATCTTGCTTCCTTTCATGCTCGCTAAAGTATCTGAAAGGGCGTCTAACTGGTATAAGTTTACCCCTTTTCCAGACCTTGTAGACTAATTATGAAAAAGGAATACTCTAGTCACATTGGCTAGAAGAGTTCTCCATTTGCATCATTTTATACTTTTTCGGGCCTTGGAGACTAACATACAAAAAAGAACAACAATGGAGTCTACTTATCGCTTTCAGACTCTCTAAACATGAAAGCAACCATGAGCAGTCACTATCTTAGGCTCGTACAAATCCACTGGACGATACCCCTCCACCAATTTAGAGTCTTCTTATCATTTTCAATATCCTTAAAAGTGAAAGCATTCACGAGCATGAATAGTCCTGGGCTCGCATGAATCCACAGGACAGTACCATTTTAGAGCAAACTTTTATCCCTTCTTGGAGCTCATTAAAACCACGAAGAAGGACCTAATGGTGCTTTTCGGCGCCACAACAAATCATGTCTACTCATATGGCAGCTTCCCCATTCCGATTGCCTTTGTTCAGAGTATTTTGCAGTATGTCACCCTGAGATCCTCCCAATAGAATCCATCAGCTTGTCCCCCCAAAGTCACTCTAGTCAGCAATACATACCCCTGATAAGTTATGATCCTCACACCTAATAATCAATTTCCTATGCTTCCAGGTCAACCATGTCATCATGCTCTGAACAAAGGAAGTTTGAGTCCACCCACTCTATCACCCCAGTTATTCCCCATCCCCACAGTATGTTAGTCTTACCATCAGTACTATCACACTTCAGTTGTACACCTCACACTCTTGTTAAGGAAACATCATCGCCTTGATAGTTGCTGGTCTCCCTCTGTTGACGCCAACCAAAACTATTACATAGGATAGACCCAAAGGTCCCTGTGCCTTAGACTCATCACCATTAGTGATGAGTGCATACAGATCATTTTGAAAGGAGTCCTCATTGCCTCTCCAAATGATTATTTCTCACATGCTCGACTTCAACACCTTGATTGCATCATTTAGACTTGTACAGGGTATCGGTCCTTTCACTTTTTTGTTGAAGATCTTAGACATCACCTGACTCTACCACATTTGAGAGTCTAATTGAGGAAACAACCAATTACACATTCCTATGGATATCTGGGTTGCGCTTGGCGACAGTATTCAGATGTACCCCAGTTTTATACTCCCTCAAGTATACAGTTACAAATACTCCTCAGAAGTTGACTCATTTACTGACTCTACCACATTTGAAAGTCTGATTGAGTCCCTACAGATTTTGGACACCTTCAGCTCAACCAGTTCATCCACCCTTTTGAAACATTATTCAAAATGGTTGTTGCACTTTTCCAGTGTATCAGTTATTGAGATCAGTCATGGTATGACCATGAGTACGTCCCAGAATTGTGTCCCCTTTGGACCATTATGACGTACCAACAAATTTTTATGTATTATTTAGGTCCCCATTCTTGGGACTAATTGTTATGTATATGTCCTGGTACGAGCATGGGTATGCCCGCCTCGTCCATAATCAGAGATTATTCCTCATTCATTTTCAGGCCATGTATTTTTTTAGTTTTTGTATCTTCCAAGGGGCCATTGTTCCAGTCTCCAATCGGTCTCTTCTCTTCTCCACACCCCAGGAAAAAGACAAAATAACTATGATGACTATCAACCATACAATGATCTCCTGCCCGCACACATCAGGGGGAAATCTGTTAACACCCAAAAAAGTGCTCACTAGCTCATTCCCTTATTCACATGACCCATTTGTCCACTTTTCCCACCATTTGAGCCTCTAAAACCATCAAAAGGTCACCAAAAAGACCATAATACACCTTTTTCCCCTCAAAATATACATTTTTCCTCAAAAAACACAAAAAACCCTAAAAAATGGTCCAAAATTCCCCAAAAAATATTAAAAGGGAATAAAAATATAAAAAATATTCAAAAAGGAAAAAGAGGGAAAAAAATACCTAAACCATGTTGGTTAATACCATTGGTTTCCTCAAAACCATAATGGTATTCCCCATCACCAAAAACTATAAAAAAGTGATAGGGGCTCCTCACTTTTCATCCTATCCTTATGCTGCCAAATTCCCTTTCAGAACCATTGCCTCCCATTTCGAGTTTGAAGATCCCCATTGAAGCATTGGAGAAGAAGAGAGCATTGGACATTGGAGCTTCTCAACCTTGGAGTTGCTCAACACTTATCATCCTCACCATTTGAGGTAAAACAAAATCAATTATTTTTAAAATTTCTTGTTCTTCCCATAGATCTTATTGTTTATGTTCTTAAATTCAGTTTTTTATTTCTTTTGCACATGTTAATGCTAGATGAAGTTACATTAGTTTTTACATACTTTTATTGAGACTACTGCTACTAGTTCGCAAGTGCATCCTTGCACATGCTTGGTTGAAAAACCAAGCAACAAGTGAAACCATAGAAATATGTCCCTCTTAATCCAAAGGGACCACATCCAATTCCAACATGGCAAGAGATTCACACTGATGAGGAAGTGGTCTCACTAGATCATGATCGAGTTTCTGATGTGGTTATGGAAGGGACAAGACTTGATTAAGTTAATTAGTTCACTATATATTACACATATACAAATATTTTAGAGATGCACGTAGGACATTTGAATAATATTTGTAATTTATCTCGTAGGTGATGCATTCGTTTTCATTGCACCCCCCCACAATCAATAAAATGTGGCATATTATTTGATGCAGTGCACACAAATTAAAAACGGGTTGGTGTGACCCTATCAATATGGAGAGTTCACATACCAAATTGGAGACATAGTTTTGATGGGCCACGTTTTTGAAAGAGTGAAAATAAGGTTCTTATATTGATTACATAGATTTTATGCCTGAATATATATCCTGCCAATACATTCATTGGATTGTGGAAGCTTGGATACATCTAATAGAAATCAAGGTGAAGAGAGGTGATCCAAAGAGATGGAATATGGCAGCAGCTGACCATGATCATATTATGGAGACTTGCATTCCTATAACCCATTAGCTAGATGAATGAGTTACATGTATGCCACTTGCAACATAGCTTTCATGTTGACTTTTTGAATATTTTATTGGAGACTTTTGTGGAAGTTGTTTTTTCCTCGTTTAATAGGGTTTGTTTTGCAAGGTGTCCAGTAGTTTTATAATTGTATTTTTTATATTCTTTAATGCCAAGATTAAAAATACTAGATGGGAGGTTTTTGTGAAAATTGGGTCATGGTGATCTAATGTGACAAGCACATTCATACTTTGAATACACTTGAATGTATGGTTAGTGCTCCATGAATTTCCTCCATAATAGTTTTATCAATATTTTTTTAGATGCCTTAAAATTAATATTAAAGATCTACTAGATGGTTGAAGATTTCAATATCTAGGATAAACATGTGTTGCAAAGTCATAATCTCTAAAAACCAAAAATTGTTATTTAATACAACCACCTAACCTTATAAAACGGGTAAATTTTATTTGATAGTAGTTCTAGGAAACAATTTTTTATTTAAAGTTTATGTGGATGGATAGAAACTAAATCCTCCAAGAAATATCCCTAAGTTGCATGTATCCATTCATAGAATATTTCATACACACCACAAACTTCTATTTGATAGAAATAAGGAGATGTGACACCTATACAACATTAATATAATTGTAATTTAAATTTTAAATTATAATTTAAAATACATCTATACAATGTAAAATTTAAATTTAAATTTTAAATTGTAATGTATTCAAATCTTAAATTTTGATTTGAAATGAAATTGTAATGTAATTGAAATTGAACTTTTAAATTGTAACTACACATTGACTTTTCAATTGAAATTACACATTAAATTTTAAATTTTAAATTGTAATTAAATTGGAATGTGTAAATTGTAATTGAATTTTAATGCGTAGACTACATAATGTAATTGTAATTTCAATTTTAAATTGTAAAATACAATTGAATTCTAAATTTTGAATTTGCAATTGTAATGTAGTTGAAATTGAACTTTTAAATTGTAACTACACATTGAATTTTCAATTGAAATTACACATAAAATTTGAAATTTGAAATTGTAATTGAATTGGAATGTGTAAAATGTAACTCAATTGTAATGTGTAGACTGTAATGTAATTGAATTTTCAATTGTAATGTAATTGAGATTGAACTTTTATATTGTAATCATTGTACATTAAATTTGCAATTGAAACGATAAAACATAAATGTAACTGCAATAACTATATCTATATGTAATATAAAAGACGATCGATTTCAAATCAAGATACAAAATACACATGAAGACATTAGTATGATAAAATATATAACAAAATATCCAAAATTCCATATCCATAGTCCATATATTATAAAAGTCCATATATATGATAGAAGTCCATATCCAAAACATGAAAATGTATACATCATCAAGTCATTGGCCGCTAAGCCCACAGGGCCCTTGATCGGCCTTGCAACTGCCTTCACTTGTAGTAGACTCATGTTGGCCTTGAGGTGGTAAACTATGAAAGAAGGCCTCGATCTCAACATACTGTAAAAGTTAAAATTGTGAACTCTGTAAGTTAGTTAGATTTTGACCAATGTATAATATTCAACAAGAAGTGAAATTTTTTAATGGATGGATGTGAAAATCACCTGAATCGATTCAATGGTGATATCTGGCATCTGGGTCAGAATCTGGGTAGATGGTTCCTCATCGGGACCGCATGGATGAGTTGCATCCCAATCATCTGAGAAAGTGATTGCAACATCGATGCTCACCTGTAGTGATGCCTGTGTAAGATGCCATTACATGTAATAATTTAGCTTTATTAAAAAATAAAACTAAAATATAAAAGTTATAATTCAAGAATTGAAACATAAAGTATAAATTGAAATTACTAAATATGAATTGAATTGGAAAATAAATTAAAACTTACCTCCGTGTCTAGGCCTGGCTAGTTAGGAACTTCGTGGTCCTCATGTGTATCATCTCAAGCAACAGCCTTGTCTTTGACCTGTACAATTTGAAATTCAAAGTTAGGATATAAAACATAAAATGTCAAATTAAGAATTAAACCATAAATTATAAAGTGAGATTAATAAACACAATTAAATTGGAACATAAATTATAACTTACCTCGACGACTGTGTACAGTGGGTTAGGATGAGCGGATGGACCAATCGATGGCTCACTACAAAAGAGCTCATCCATGTATGTGGTCCCTTGCATGGAGAAATAAAATACACCCCTTAAGTATTATTGAGCATTCAATTTACGACATATAATATTATCTAACATGAAAGCATATATACATAATTGTACAAAAATATACGTGTCCTGGAGCATTGCATCTACGATACATCTGAAAGTATGCATCTAGGGATAATAGAGCATACCCCTGTAAGGCCTCTTCATCAAGAAAAATGAGTAGGTCATCATCGAACCACTCTATCTCTAGATGTGGAGGTGCAGGGGATGGTCTAGACATCTCTCCCTGCACAACAACAATAACATTGCCCATGGCAGTGAACAACGAGTCTGCAATCCCCTATCTAGCCTCTGTAGCAAGCTCGGATGGTTGTGTTATGTCCCCTAACCTGATAACCATCCTATATGGAAACGGTACCAACCTTGGAGAGGGTGGCACGAAAGTAGGGTCTCTACGAGCTCTAGGACGTTTGTAGGAGCGTTCCCTACCAGCAGCAAAGAACTCAGATCCCGTGCTAGTGTAGCCTGGGTTCATATCTAGAACAAACTCTGAACATATATGTTTTTCAAAGTACAATGGGACCTAGTGATGGTGGGGGAACATGCCCCACACTCCAATGAATCTATCATACACATACAGTGCAACGGCCTCGAGCTTAAAATCCTCAAGTCTAAGCGGTTGACCAGGAGGGAGATCAGGAGGGATGTCAAACAAAGTTCTTTTAACATCATTCCCTCTTGTGGTGGCTTTGACATCGTCCCAATTATGGGGACCCATGATATCTTGTCTTCTCCTATGGCATGTAAAACGCCAGATGTCACTCAGAACTCCCACTTTCTTATAGAGGGACAGTGTATCATCAACTGCTGTCAACATCATGAATAATGAGCATTTGGTAGGAGAATCCTCCCTGAGTGTGCATACACATGAGTGAACCCACTCTCGTTGGGTGGTAATATCATCAAGAGTGATATGAGAAACATCATCATCGTACAATCCTCCTGATGCACATGTCATCCAAAAAAAGCAAATGTTAGTGAAAATATATATTATAACTTGCAAGTGAAATTGAATGCATTCTATATTAAAAATTTACTGAAAATGTATCTAAAAAAAATATGCACCTAATGTACCTGTGTCTTGGTGCACATCCTCCTCCTCGAGATCAAGATTTATATCGTCAGGATGAACTGATGCACTATCTCTCCTATTGCTGCCACCAATGGCAACTGACCCTAGTGTGGCCTCGCTCCTCGGTGAAGGAGGGTGCTGACGATGGCCACCCTGTGAGGTGACATCGGATCCTCTCGTACTCTGTCGAGCACGGAGCAATGAAGATTGCTCTTGAGAACTCTCTGCATTACATTTCAATTTCTATTTCTATTTCTATTTCAAATTCAAATTCAAATTTCAAATTCAATATAAATTTCAATTTCAAATTTCAAATTTCAATTTCAATTTCAAATTTCAAATTTCAATTTTAATTTCAATTTCAAATTCAATTTCGATTTTGATTTCAAATTCCAAATTCCAAATTCAAATTTCTGATTTCAATTTCAAATTCAATTTCAATTTCATATTACAATTTTGATTTCAATTTCAATTCCATTTTCAAATTTCAAATTCAAATTCAAATTTCAAATTCAAATTCAATTTCAATTTCAAGTTCAATTCCAAATTCAATTTCAATTTCAAATTCAAATTCAAATTTCAACTTTCAACTTTCAAATTTCAATTTCAATTTCAATTTCAAGTTTCAAATTTCAATTTCAAATTTCCATTTTCAATTTCAATTTCAATTTCAAATTCCAAATTCCAAATTCAAATTTCCAATTTCGTTTTGAAATTCAATTTCAAGTTCAAGTTCATATTACAATTTCAATTTCAAGTTCAAGTTCAGATTACATCTTCAATTTCAAATTTCAAATTTCAAATCTCAATTTCAATTTCAATTTCAAATTTCAAATTTCAAATTCAAAGTTCAATTTCAAATTTCCAATTTCAACTGCAATTTCAACTACAATTTCCAATTCCAATTTCCAATTCCAATTTCCAATCCCAATTTCCAATTTCAATTTCAATTGTAATTTCAATTTCCAATTTTGATTTTGATTTTGATTTCGGATTTCTATTTAAAATTTAAATTTTAAATTCGATTTCAATTTCAAATTCATGTTTCAATTTCAACTTCAAATTTCAAATTTCAGGTTCATTTTCAATTTAATTTTCAAATTTCAATTTCAATTTCAATTTCAACATTCAATTTCAATTTCAAGTTTCAATTTAATTTCAAATTTGCATTTCAAATTTCAATTCCAATTCCAATTCCAATGTTAATTTCAATATCCAATATCAATTTCAATTGCATTTTTATTTTTTATTTTCAATTTCGAATTTCAATTTCATCTTCGGTTTTCAATTTCAAATTTCAAGTTTCAAGTTTCAATTTCAATTTCAAATTCAAATTCTATTTTAATTTCAAATTTCAAGTTTCAATTTCAATTTCAAATTCAAATTCAAATTCAATTTGTATTTCAATTTCCAATTCCAATTCCAATTCCATTTCTATTTCAGTTTCAATTTTCAATTTTCAATTTCAAATTTCTATTTCAAAATTCAATTCCAATTCCAATTCCAATTTCCAATTTCAATTTCAATTCCAATTTTATTTACAATTTCAATTTCAATTTCAGTTTTCAATTTCAAATTTCAAATGAATTTTAATTCAATTTCAATTTTAAATTTCGATTTCAATTTCATATTCCAATTTCAATTTCGATTTCCAATTCCAATTCCAATTCCCAATTTTCATTTCCATTTCCATTTCAATTTTTTATTTTCAATTTCAATTTCATTTCAAATTTCAAATTCAATTTCAATATCAATTTTCATTTTCAATTTCAATTTCATTTTGATTTTAAATTTTGAAATTTCAAATTGCAATTGTGGTCAGTGAACACCGATAAGTCACAAGTCAAATTTTAAATTTCAATTCCAATTCCAATTCCATTTCCATTTCCATTTCCAATTTCCAATATCAATTTCAATTTCAAATGTCAATTTTCAAATTCAATTTAATTTCAATATCAATTTCAAATTTCAAATTGCAATTGCAATTGCAATTTCAATTGCAATTTCAATTACAAATCCAATTGCAATTCCAATTGGAATTTAAATTACAAATTTCAATTGCAATTTCAATTACAATTTGCAATTTTATCAAATTGAAATTGAAATTGCAAATTACAATTGAAATTGAAATTGCGATTGAAAGTGAAATTGCAATTGAAATTTGTAATTAAAATTTCAATTTCAATTTCAAAGGTTTTGAAATGGTTTTTTTTAGTTTTAATAGTTCTTGTTACATGGTTATATGACCTTACTGAAATTTATTGGAAAAAAAAAGGGCAACGTTTATGTTGCCAGTTTTATTTTAAAATATGTATTTTTTTTTCAATCATCCTCTCATTCTCAAAGGATTGAAAAAAAATGGGCAGCGTTTATGCTTGCTAATACACATTTTAAAATAAAACTTGCAACACAAACACTACCGGTTGATATAAGCATAAATATTCATAACTTGAATAAATAAATAAATAAATAAAAACTTAAATTTAAAATTTAAAACGTATTTAACCTAATGTAACTAGTTTTGCTACACATATTTTCAATCGGTGTTTTCAATCAATTTTCACATGGTTCTTGGTAATTGATAGGTTCATAGGTATAAAAAAATTAGGTTTTAATGGTTTGTTTTACACAAATTGGTTAAATTTATTAAAAAAAAAAATAGGCAACATTTATGTATGTTTCCGGTTTGATATCCAAATGTGTAATCTGGCAACATTTCTGCTTGCCAATACACATTTAGAAATAAAAACGGCACCATAAACGCTCCGGGTTGATATACATTTATAAAAAAATAAGAAATTAAATTTTATTAAAAAAATAAATAAGTCTGGTTTATGGTCCACTTACCTGGTGGAGTCGATGACATGGTGCTTGGTGGCATGGTTACGATCTCAAGTCCTCAGTCGAGCTACTATCCTCAGTCGAGCTGTTGGTTTCCGGTCAGTTTCGTTGGAAATGGCTCAGGCCGGCTGCGGGCCTTTTTTATTTTTTTTATTTTGTTTAAACAGCTCGATCAAGAAATTCCTCGATCGAGTGTTTAACCAAGCCCTCAATCGAGGTTTCAATAGCTCGATCGAGGTCTTTGTTTAACCCTCGATTGAGGTGTTTTAAATCCCTCGATCGAGGTATTTTTAAACCCTCGATCGAAGTTTTAATACCTCGATTGAGAGTGAACTGCACAAATTTGTGGCACCCCACCTGCCAAAAATCGTGAACCTCCTTCATGGAACCACCCTCATGACAATGTTCATAGCTCATTTTCCTTTGAAGATTCACTTAGAGCCTATGTCCCTATATTTCTTTAATAAACCATGGTTAACCAATAAGATCTGTACAAGGTACAAAAACCTATTTAATAGTGCCCATATCCCAAGAAAATACAATATGTTAGGGATTGAAAAGGATAATACCCTTATTAAATTTGTCTTTAAATTAAAATGAATACATAATAACCCACCTTTACGAGGATACCTTATTTGTCCCAAACAAAAATTTACTTTACAAAAAATAAAACATGTATATGCATTTACATGTCAAAACCTATAACAATAAAGTTATAGACATGTTCAAAATCTTTTCAACCATCCAAAGAGTACCAAAATTAATGTTTGAACATAAACGTTTTCATCATTGCATAAGATTATATTTTTGCTTATAAGGTTTTCTAATATATTTTCTTTTAAAAATATAATCATGTATAAAAAAGTAAAAATCATAACATAAATATGATTGATCGCTTCAAAGATTTCCATTGATTTAAAAGACATAAATTGATTTTAAAAACTTAAAAAATAGATATCAAAGTAAAAACTTATCATGAAAAAATTAATAAAAGACTCCCTTCATCAATTTTAAGAGTGGTTTTTTTTTTATGTTAAAACAAAGCGTGTCCTTTTTTAAGGAACGCAAGCCTTTTCTTCTCCAATGCTTATTTGAGAGACTTTGGAGTGGCTTGAGTTTAACTTTAAATATTATTGAAGTTAGTTTATGTTTTTTTTTCCAACAGAAAAAAATCGTACTATTGTTATTCAATCTGAATCAAATAGTACAAAAAGTTAGTTTATGTTTATATATATATATATATAATTCATTTTTAATATTATATTAGTATAATCATATTTTTAAAAGAGGCCAATATAAGTTGATCAGTGTATATAAACCAGAGCCACATATTTGAAAGTGGTTGATATACGTCGATATTGTTGGATAAGGTGACAACCAATTCCCATAGACTTTGCATTCTGGCATCTTCTAGATCCTATTATTCTACCTTCGGTTGAGATACGGCAACCAAAGTTATAATGCATAATTAATTGGAGAGTTTTTCATAACTTTGTATGAAGTGTTATAAATCCATGTAAGCCCGTAGAGGAAAATATCATTATGTGAGTGAATGTGAGAAAAATGGTTGTAAGCCTGAAGGTTGTTGTAATCCATATATATGAGCAATAAGAATACCGATATTGTTTACCACGTGGATGTTTCCCTGTATAAGGTTTTACCATGTAAAATCTCTGTGTACAAATGTGTGATTGGCATTGTCTTGATTCTATCTATGATTGATCTTTGTTCTATTTAGCTTCCACTACCAACAAGTGGTATCAGAGCTTGGTTGAGGGCGCAGAGAATTATATTGTAGTTGTAGAGGCCGTGGAATTGTTTTTTGAGTCTGGATGACGAAATCGTTGCGTTAAACACTAGACAGATTGAAATTGTCGAGAGACAAACGAATTTTATTTTTTGCAGAGCGATATTTAACAAAACAATTGCACCCCTTTCCTCTTGAAAGAAGCTAGGATCGAAAGGTATAAAACCAAAGTCTATACTCCTCAGCAAAATGGTGTTGTTGAACACATGAATAGGAATCTTATAGAGAGAGCAAGGTACATGCTCAGTAATGCCAAGTTGCAAAATGAATTGTGGGGAGAAGCAGTTCTTATAACCTACTATCTAGTAAATCGATCACCATTAGCTGCAATAGACTATAAGATTCCAAAAGAGGTATGGATGGGACACCCCTTCGATTATTTGAATCTTAATATTTTTAGTTGTGATGATTATGCTCTTATTCCAAACAATCAGCATTCTAAGTTAGATCCGAAATAAAAAAAGGTACATATTTGTTGGATATGGTGATGGAATTAAGGGATATAGATGTCACGTCCCCCTCACCCTATCTAACCATCAGGAGGGGACATTATCCAAATATGGGCTCTAAAATTTCACCCCAATTCCATAATATTATTTTCAACAAATAAAATGTGCGCAAAAACTTAAATAAACATGAACAATGGAATTAAAATCTATCCACACACATCTAGCATGCAAATACATAAGCATAAACATTACAGGCATGAAATAAAAACATTTCAGATTCAAATGCACAAGAATACTTATCTTTATCCAATGCAGATCTAAGCAACTAGCTGTGTAAGAGCAATTTTCCACCCAACCATAGGCACTCTATCCAGCATATACTCTTTCTGCTAGGAGGCCACCCCCAAGCTGGGATATGAGGCATCCAAGATGAAGGAAACACCTACAGGCCTCTCTCTAATCCCACAACCCATTCTTCTCTCTATGCTTAGCCAAATGTTAATACATAGCTCTACAGGGGTCTCACTCAACCCTCACAGCCTTGGCTTCCACAATACCTGCCCCACACAACACCCTTCTTGCTCAGGCATCCCCTTCACTGATTCATGGTTCTCTTGGGTGATCCATCTTACTGGGTGCTTCCAATGTGTGCATAGAAGAAGTCCAACATGATATTGGATACTATAGAACCACATGTAGCCTCAATTTGTGGCTTCTTAAGTACCTATGAGAAGAAAAAAATCCATGGGAAAGGGTTCCTAGATTGCCCAACCTCTCTGGTCACCTACACCCAACAATTTTCACTTCCAAATCTATAGCATGGTATCCAAATTTGAATTTCTGGGTTCAAAACAGCATGTTCAGTTCCTGGACAACAATGGAGAGGTATGCATAACTTAAATATGCATGAAAGAATGAGAGAAATGAGGGTTGACTCCAAAGGATATGAGAAAATGGTGAAAAGACAATTGAAAAAACTTCTGACAGTAGAAGAAAGGAATCCTCGTAGTTGCATACTGACTTCTGCCATGACAAAACTGTCAGAAAAGTGCAACCAGTCACATGGTTCAATAACTACATGAGGTGACTTTTCCCACCAACCACACACATGCATTAATGATTGGAAAATGCTCAAAAAAGGAGATAATTGGCTTATTCTCATCACATGACAAAATTTTTGGTGAGTTCTAAGGTTGACACTTGGCAGCAAGGATTTAGTCACCCATGCACCCCCTTTCCTCTTCCCCTCTAGTGGAAACATAGCCCCTTTGGTGCTCTTTACACAATCAGTCTTGGACCATTTTATTATTTATGCACATAATATTTACATATATTCTAAATCAGCATACAAGCCAACCAAACAGTCCAAATAAAATATATACACCATACATGCTGATCCATTCACTAGTCGTGCCTTGGCCTTGAGCTCTGAACTAGGAATTCACTCTAGCATATTTACATCATTTACATAATTTTGGATAAATACATTCCAAGTCAAAAATAGAGGTATTACAATAGTTTGTGGGATCCTATTGCTCGCGAGATCATCATTATCAGAGATGTTGTGTTTGATGATTGTCACTCATGAAATCAAATGTGGTAGATGGTGAAATGAAATAGGATGAAAAAACACAAATTCAACAAATTCAGTTGGAGACTCGGTCATATATAGGAAAGGGGGATCATGAATATGTCCCTGAAGAAGCTCTTGTAGAAGAAGATGAGGTCATAGAAAATATTCAGGAAACTAAATAATTGCCATAACAAACTTTACTAAGGTCTACACAGGTCATAACTTTTCCAAAGAGGTGTGCAAATTATGCTTCATCTGTTGCTTTGATTTCTAACGATGGGGAACCTAGCTGTTGTCAGGAAGCATTGGAGGTATCCAAAAGTGATGAATGGAAAGAAACAATGAAATAAGAAATGGATTCCTTGGAAAAGAATAAAACATGGGACCTAATGGAACTTCCAAATGAAAGCAAAATTGTTGGCTGCAAGTGGGTCTACAAGCTGAAGAAAGGTGTTGATGATAAGGTTGAGAAGTACAAAGAAATACTGGTAGCAAAAGGGTATTCTCACAAGGAAGGTATTGATTTCCATGAAATATTTTCACCAATTGTTACACTTGTTTCTATTTGGCTAGTGTTAGCACTACTTGTTTTGCTAGATCTAGAGTTAGTGTAGCTAGATGTTAAAACTGCATTTCTACATGGAGATTTAGACGAGGACATTTACATGTAACCAACAAAAGGTTTTGTTTGGAATTAAAAAGGAAGGTTTGTTTGAAATCTCACAAAGTCATTGTATGGCTTGAAGCAATCTCCTAGGAAATGGTACAAGAAATTTGATTCCTTTATGGTGAGGCAAAATTTTACCAGAAGTGAGTATTATCATTGTCTTTACATTAAAAGGTTGGAAAATAGCATATTCATTATTTTTGTGTTATATGTTGACAATATGCTTGTAGCAAGCAAGAGCATAGTTTAAATAAACAAGATAAAGGCTCAGCTGGAAAGGACGTTTGATATGAAGGATCTAGGATCAACAAAACAGATCTTGGGCATGGAAATACACAGAGATGAGGAAAATGGTGAGTTATGGTTATCACCAATGAAGTATGTGGAGAATGTTGATGTATATGTAACTTCGGAATGTATTTCACATATATGTATATTGTATTCCTATATAGATGTTATTATTCCTCTATACGGAAGTGTCGTCATTTATATTGTAAGTGTCGTAACTTATACTTGATGGCTTATTAGACCACCTTGTTGGGGCCGGCCTTGTATAAGTCATGTGAGTCAAAGGGTTATTAGACCACCCTATTGGGGGTCGGCCATGTGGGTCAAAGGGTTATTAGACCACCCTAGTGGGGGTCAGCCCAGTCATCATTATGTTAAGTGGTTAAGTTGAGGCCGACCTAGTTGAGTAAAGGTCAAGTCAAGTTAGTGTATAAATAAAGAGTGTGTCTCTCTCATTTTATACATTCTATTCTCTCACTCACACTGTGGAGAGTGGCGCACTTGTGGAGGAGGAGGCTCTACTGTTAGGAGAAGACTATCTCTTGTATTCTGGTTGTATCATTGCTCTATCTTTCTCTGAGGAAGTTACTGGGGTTTTTCACCTTTATGGTTTTCCGCAAGTAAACTCTGTGTCTCTTGTGTGCTTGCATTATTGTGTCCATGATTGATATGCTATATATTTGCTGTACATGTTGTTCTCTCAATTAAGATTCTAGATCATATTGAAGTAAATTCTGAAAATTTAACATGGTATCAGAGCTAGCCTGAAAGAAGGCATGATATGGCATGTATGACACTTGTTGCACTTACGATGCTAGGGCTTGATATAGCAAAAACCAGTCATCGTAGTACTTTCTCTATAAATCCATTTTGGCAAAGTTTTCAGATCTGAAACCTTTATAGGCCGAATATTAAATCCCCATGTACCTTGTGTCCAAAGGAAAACCTCTAATTCGTTGTACTTTGTAGTTTATGATCTGTACAATATAGGGTTTGTGCCTCTTCCAGATCTGAGTCAAAATCAGGTGACCTTGGGAAAAAGGTCATAACTTGGGATAGGAAGCTCCAATTGCAATTTCCTAAAACGTTACAGGTATAACACAGACTGTAAGATCTCAAAAAAAAAATTCAGAGGCCGAAGTTGAACCAGTGACACGTGGCATGCCGTACAAGTTCACTCTCCTGTATTATCGTATCAACAGGTCACGTTACGACACTTAGCATAACGCTCTCTCAGAGAATCCAATTGAGGTCAGACCTGTCAGGATGGAAAGATAATAGGTCAGGCTATCTCAAGAAAAATTTTCAGAGGCCGAAGCTGAAACAGTGACATGTGGAACGCCGTACAAGCTCACTCTCCTGTATTATCCCATAAACAGGTCACGTTGCGACACTTGGAATAGCTCTCTCTTAGAGAATACAATTGAGGTCAGACCTGTCGGGATGGAAAGATAACAGGTCGGGCTATCGAAGGAAGCTTTTTCAGACCCTATGGATCAAAAAGTTTGGAGTTACACCAGAAACAATCAGGTACATATTTCTTTCAAAAGAGAATTATTTTTTAGTACCTTCATTCATGGATTCCGAAATTTAGGGCTTCAGAGAAAGTTGAAATTTTTGTAATCGGAGATGACGGCTGGATGCTAATCATCAAAATCAAAATTTAGAGACCAAGATCAGAATTTTTGGTTGGGCAGAAGGCCAAGCTTGATCAGACCCTAGTTCGGGACGTTGCTTAGAAAAGTGAAAAATTAGGGCTTCTGTAAAAATGGGAATTTTTGAAATCTGTGACCACGGTTGGAAGCTCCTCAGAAAAATAGAAGCTTAGAGCTTTGGATCAACCCTTTTGATTGGGCAGAAGAGTGGGCTTCATCAAACCCCAGTTCAAGGTCACGTCCAGTGAATCCGAAAGTTTCAAAGGCAAAATTGAGGAGTGGAACTTTGCAGTTTTCAAATTATGAATATACCAACTTGATCAACTCATCAAGGCGCATATTTCTATCCTTTTGGAAGTTTGAAATTCAAAGTTTGAATTTTTGGGGTCTCTTTGACAAACCCATATCCAGGTCCAGGTCCAGTTCTTGCAAATCAAGTGGATTGGGTTAATCCTAGAAGAAGATGGATTGGTCACCTGCATAAGTGAAGAAGTTCCTCTTTCAGAGGGAGATGAGGCTAAGGCCTTACATAAGAATATTACAAGCGATCTCAACAGGTATGACTCATCGAGGTATGTTTTGATATTTGTTCATGACTAAGTTTATGGTATGTTTTTCTTCATGTTATTACGGTTAGTACAATCTTGATTTTAGATTTGTCGTATCACCTTAACAAAATTATAAATGCATGATAGAAGATATTCATTGGTTAGGGTGTTGACACTTATGATTGTACTAATGCATTATGGTGTTGTATGAGGTTTATTTTGTCTGCTAACATAAAAGGTACACCAAGAAAGACAAATCATGTTCTACTTCAAGAACGTATGATCATGGTGACATGAAGACAAGGATTCATCCATTGTCATGGATCACATAGAAGATCTACTTTTGAGGTATGTATAACTTGTTTCTACAATGGTTAACTTATGAGACATGCAGGTTACTAGAACAAGTCACTGAAGAGAACCAGAAGACATTATGCGGGTATGTTAGACATAACTAGCTAGCATGCTAATCCAGGTATGTTTTTCCTATATCAAGCTAGAATCCTACCGTGTGTTAGGATCTTATACTGTTGTGTTGTTGATAATGATTATTCATGAAGTCATAGGTTTGAATAATCATGGTTGTATGCATATTATGTTTCCTACCATAATTGATGATATGACTAACCAGAAGAATCATGAAGGTATAGGTTTGAATAATCACAGGTTTTATGCATATTATATCTCTTATCTTAATTGATGATTCAACTAACCAGAAGAGTCCTATGATCAAATAAGAAAATGTATGAGTAAAAGAAGAATTCCCTGAAACCTTGAATACTAATGTTTATTATCTGTGAATGATCATGAATATACATGTTTAAGATTATTAAGATTATACTAATAAATGTGTGATTATGTATGAGACCTCAAGGATAACACAATGATGATACTGATAAGCATGCATAGTGATTAAGGATGGATGTAAGTTCAAAGATAGGTAATCCAGGAAGCAAAGATCAAGAGGGAGCACACTCTACTTGTTCCTGCAAGAAAGCAAAGGAGCACACTTCAATAGTTTCTGCAAGGATGCAGATATTCAGAGGGAGTTGACCACTTCTCACAATCCACATAAGAATGGAGTTGCATAAAAGAAGCAAAGACTGAGAGGGAGTCAACCCAACAAACACACCTAGATAAGTATTTGAATTGTCATTACTTGCATATTTTATTGTTTAAATAATACTGTTCAATAATGTATATAATGATGTTCCTAGAATTAGGTTGTGTATTATGCATATTAGAATAGTTGCATTGATGAACAGTATACTACTAATATGCATGGGTAAGTGGCCTATGGCATTGTACAACATTCCATTGCTACTTATCTAGAATGAAACCTCTTTGCTGACATGTTGGGAGTTGTGCACACTCTTAACAATGTTCTGGTAGAGATTGGAAGGCATCTAGAAAGTTACGGAATATGGATAAATGTTGTATTGAAGCATTGGCTAAGATAATTGCATGACTGTATGACATATTTCTTTATTTGTAAGAATTTGTTCTAAAAACCATGAGATGTTTTCTAATCATGCAATTTAACTTGTTGTGTAGGAAAGATCGTATGCCATCACCTACAAAAGCTGAACTACAACATTTGTTCAGCAACAAAATTATCTATTGAAGATATTGAAGTTCCCAGGATATGGGAAGAATGCCATGATCTGTCGATCATGAAGAATGATGTTTGGGATGTAGTCCCAAGACCTGAAGGGAAGTTTGTTATGACTTCCATATGGATCTATCAAGATCAAGCATGTTGCAGATGGCAATATAGAGAAATATAAAAGTTATGAAATAGAAGATGCACCAGATGGATTTGAAGATAGCATGGTGTAGTCATATATGTGTGCAAAACTTGGTATGTAGGATAGACAGCTTTCTATCCAGTTTGGGTTTTACCAAGAATAAAGAGGATTCCAACCTTTTCTACAAGGTTGAGGAAGGCAATCCATTGATACTACTTTTGTATGCGGATAACCTATTTGTTACAGGTGAAGATAGATTGATTGTCGACACGCATCAGAAGCTTCCTGCCAAGTTCGAGATGAAGAACTTTGGGGATGATGCATTATTTCCTAGGTATGGAGGTGTGGCAGAGTGTAGGTGGGATCTTCCTTGGACAAGGGAAGTATGCAGTAGAGATCTTGAAGAGGTTAGGGATGATGGATTGCAAGGCCATGGCCACACCTATGACATGGAATCTGAAGCTTCTTTGTGATGCTTTATCTAAGCCGGTTGATGTCTCTATGCATCGTCAGATGATTGGGTCCTTGATGTACCTGACGAACATGAGACCAGATATTTGCTTTGCAGTGAACACATTGAGCCAGTTCCTGACGGATCCGAGGAGTGTTCACCTGGTGGCTGTAAAGCATGTTCTAAGGTACCTGAAGGGTACATTGGATTATGGGCTCAAGTATGAAGCGAATCAAAAGTTTAACCTGCAGGGTTATGTTGATTCAAATTGGGCTGGCAGTGCTGCAGATAGGAAGAGCACATATGGGTGCTACTTCAATATGGGATCAGGTGTGATCTCTTGGTTCAGCAGGAAGCAATCCTGCGTAGAACTGAGTACAGCTGAGGTAGAGTATGTTGCAGCCTGTTCAGCTAGTTGTGAGGCAGTGTGGCTACAGAAGCTACTGTCTGAGTTATTTGATCTCCCGTTGGATGCTACTGGTATCTTCTGTGATAACCAGAGTTGTGTGAAGCTGTCTGAGAACCCAGTGTTTCATGACAGGTCGAAATAGATAGAGATCAAATATCACTATATCATGGATATGGTGCAGAGAGGAGATGTGAAACTCCTGTACATTGCGATGGACCAACAGATTGCAGATGTGCTGACGAAGCCACTAGCCAGGGTGAAGTTCGAGTACTTCAGGGAGAGGCTTGGTGTTCTTCAGATCGAGGACACTTCGAGGAAGAAGTGATGGACACATTTGCTGAAGCCATTCCAAGCATGTTGGAAGGAGGATCCTTCACATGGCTGTGGATGTAAGCACTGGATGATGAGCATCATGATGATGTTCTAGTTTCTGCTTTGTATGATTAGTTGGATCATTTATATGTATGTGTGCATCATGTTGGATGTTGGATATGATTAGTTGGATCATTTATATGTATATGTATGTGTGCATCATGTTGGATGTTGGATATGATCAGTTGGATCATTTATATGTATGTACGCATCATGTTGGATGCTGGATATGATCGGTTGGATCATTTGTATGCATTGTGTATATGCATCATGTTGGATGCTTGGACCATGTATCTGTATATGTATCAGGTGGATACATTGTATGATCAGGTAGATCATGTATATTGATATGTATCAGGTATGATTAGGTAGATCATGTATGTTGATGGATACATTGTGTGGATCATGTATCTATGTATTAGGTGGATACACTATGTATGATGATATGTATCAGGAAGATACTTGGTGTGCATCAGATGGATGCATTGTATGATCAGGGTGATCGCGGATGATGAGCTTCTCCAGATGACATGCAGCAGGATGTTGCAGTGATGATGATCAGGATGATCATGTGTACATCAGGATGATGTACGGTGAGTATTAGGTTGATACTCTGTGGCCATGGAATAGGTTGTGCAGATAAGCATGTAATTTGTACCCTTGGAGATTTGCAGATAGTCTTTCGAGGTTTTGCCTATGGCATGTAATTTGTACCCTGGGATATCTAGCAAATGCTCTTTTGAGGATTTGCTTGGGAGGACATATAATTTGTGCCCTGGGAGATCTGCAGATAGTCTTTTGAGGTTTTTCCTATGGCATGTAATTTGTGCCCTGGGATATCTGGCAGATGCTCTTTCGAGGTTTTGTCCTATGGCATGTAATTTGTGCCATGGGAGATCCGATAGGTTGAGCCATGTGCTCGTAATCAGTCCTGGGATTCTCTTTCGAGGTTTTTCCATGACCACATGTAATTTGTGCCCTGGGAGATCCGATAGGTTGAGCCTTGTGCTTGTAATCAGTCTTGGGATGCTCTTTCAAGGTTTTGTGGTGACCACATGTAATTTGTTCCCTGGGAGATCCGATAGGTTGAGCCTTGTGCTCGTAATCAGTTATGGGATTCTCTTTCGAGGTTTTGTGGTGGGGTCACATGTAATAAGTGCTAGAGATCTGGATAGGATGAAAAAGGCCTCAGATGCTCTTTAGGGTTCTTGCTAGTCAAGAGACTCTTTTAAGGTTTTGTGACGCACGTAATAAGTCTTGAGAATTCCACAGTATGGCCAGTGATGACAAAGACCTGCAGGTGGTGGGCCTACATCTAGTATGAAAAAGGACTGGCTCTGTAGAACTTCCTATGACGAGTAGATTCAGAGATTGATTGAGATAGCAGCAGCAGTGACGATGATGATGACTCGATGACGATTATCCAGTGACGATGATCCAGAGAAGATGACTTGTGCTAGAAGACCTGTGTCGAGAAATACCTTCCTAGTTAAGAGGGAGTGTTGATGTATATGTAACTTCGGAATGTATTTCACATATATGTATATTGTATTCCTATAGAGATGTTATTATTCCTCTATACGGAAGTGTTGCCATTTATATTGTAAGTGTCGTAACTTATACTTGATGGGTTATTAGACCACCTTGTTGGGGTCGGCCCTGTATAAGTCATGTGGGTCAAAGGGTTATTAGACCACCCTATTGGGGGTCGGCCATGTGGGTCAAAGGGTTATTAGACCACCCTAGTGGGGGTCGGCCCAGTCAGCATTATGTTAAGTGGTTAAGTTGAGGCCAACCTAGTTGAGTAAAGGTCAAATCAAGTTAGTGTATAAATAGAGAGTGTGTCTCTCTCATTTTATACATTCTATTCTCTCACTCACACTATGGAGAGTGGCGCATTTGTGGAGGAGGAGGCTCTGCTGCTAGGAGAAGACTATCTCTTGTATTCTGGTTGTATCATTGCTCTATCTATCTCTGAGGAAGTTATTGGGATTTTTCACCTTTATGGTTTTCCCCAAGTAAACTCTGTGTCTCTTGTGTGCTTGCATTATTGTGTCCATGATTTATATGCTATAGATTTGTTGTACATGTTGTTCTCTCAGTTAAGATCCTAGATCATATTGAAGTAAATTCTGAAAATTTAACAGAGAAAATACTTCAAAGATTCAGTATGAATAATGTGAAACCTATTAATATCCCTTTGTCTTCCCATTTTAAACTTTCTTCAGGTTTGTGTCCTATTAATGATGAAGAAAATGAGTATATGTCTTGTGTACCTTATGTTAATGCAGTAGGAAACTTGATGTATTTGATGGTATGTACTAGACTAGATATTTCACATGCCATTGATGTTGTAAGTAGATTCATGGAAATTCTAGATAAGGAGCATTGCATAATAGTGAAATGGGTGCTTTAGTATCTTAGAGGCACAAGCAATTATTGTATCACCTTTGATGGTTGTAGTGATAAGGTTTGCGGTTATGTTGAATCATATTTTGCGGGTGATTTGTACAAGAGGAGATCCACTTTAGTTTATGTATTTAATCTTTCAGGTGGTCCTATTAGTTGGATGTCAAAAATTCAGAATATTGTTTCTTTATCCACTACAGAGGAAGAGTATATATCTGCTTCACATGCTTGCAAAGAGGCAATCTGGTTAAAATTTTTGTTGGGTGAATTTAGAAGGTTTCAAAATAATGTTTAAAAATATTTTGTGATAGTCAAAGTGTTATACATTTGGCTAAAAATCCAACTTATCATAGTAAAACAAATCATATTCCTGTAAAATACCATTTTGTAAGACACGTTATTGATGAAGGTGGAGTGGTTCTTGAAAAGGTCCACACTCAAAAGAATTGTGCAGGCATGTTCACAAAACTAGTGACATTAGAGAAGTTGCGGTGGTGCTTAGCTTCTCTTGGCTTGTAGAAAATTTGATGAATAAAACAAGGGCTAGGTATGAGGTAAATTGTTGTCAAAGTGGAGATTGTTGGATAAGGTGACAACCAATTCCCATGCATTTTGGATTCTGGCATCTTCTAGATCCTATTATTCTAACTTTGGTTGAGATAAGGCAACCCAAGTTAGAATGCAAAACTAATTGGTCAGTTTTCCATAACTTTGTAGGAAGTGTTATAAATCCATGTAAACTTGTAGAGGAAAATATCATTATGTGAGTGAATGTGAAGAATGGTTATAAGCGTGAAGGCTATTGGAATTTCCATATTTGAGCAATAAGAATACCGATATTGTTTTCCCCATGGATGTTTGTGTGATTGACATTGTCTATTATTGATCTCTGTTCTATTTAGCTTCCGCTACCAACAAATCTCACCATCGAATCTCACTATCAATGTACGGAGAATGAATGGTGAATTATTATTATTATAAAATTATTTATAAATGAAAACATAGAAAATATATAATATAAATAAATAGATTAAAAAATAAAGAAAACCAAAATAATAAAACATAAGTTGAAGACATTAAATCTTTTTGGTTATGTAAATCATGAAATGTCTCTCTCTTAAATATGACGATGATTTTATCGATATAGTCCAAAACACATTATATGAACAGATGTTAGTATCCAGGAAAAGACGTTGCCTCATTTCTAACTGGTTAAAATTGCTAATGGACATTTCCTGTAATACCCCCATTTTGACCCTCGGAATATTTTGGCTATAATGTAAATATTGTATGCATGTTATGTATGATTCCTAGCATGGAGCTCAAGGCCAAGGCCCTGCTAGTGAATGTTCAGCCTTGAAGAGGAAAGTATTCGGTATTATGCTATCCATGTGCTAGTGAGCCATGGAAATTGTAAATATGCATTTTAATAGAAAAGCCCACAACTAGCTATGCAATGCAACAAGAGATGAGGGTATGATTTTTACAAGGAATAGGGGGAGTTTATTCCAACCCTTGAGCTAATCAAGTCAAGCCAAGTGTCAATGAGAGAACCCATGAACCCTCAACTACCCATGTTGACTTTTGTGCCCAATCATTCATTTCTCCCAAGAGTTGGTTGAGGTAGTTAATGCCTTGGGAAATGGAGAGGTATGGCTGTCCAAATTCAGGTATGGGAAAGCCAACCTTCATGGAAATTCATGTTTGACATATTGGGAAATAAAAGAGCCACAAAATTGCTCCCCAATCCATTCTTCACCCATTAGTTTTTCTCTCTCATGAATTTGTAGTTACTTGGGCATTTTCCCTCCACATTTTTATGGTTTTTCATTGTTTTCTAGCTAGGAGAAAGGTGTTTTCATGTTGCAGAATAATGGGAAGGAAGGGGAAATCGATTTGGGGTCCATAGAGGCGATTTTGGCCCACTGAATGCTTATATATCTGTGGGAGAAATCGTTTTATTCCCTGTGGTCTATTTTCCCTCTCACAATTCATTTTTGGTGTGCCCAGGATTTGGGGAAAACCCATGGCCATCTTGTTTCTAATCTCATTGTTAAAAATGTGTATCCATGCCCAATGATTGCGTTTGTTGTGTATAGATAAAGTATGTTGGAATATGGGTTATGGGTATCCATTGCTTTGGTTTGAGCTTGAGAGTCCTCTCTTTCTTGTAGAAATCATGCCCAACTCGGGGGTGGTCTCTGAGTGCTGAAAGAATATAGAATGGGCAGAGACCTATGGTTGGGTGGACGTTGCAGTGACATAACTAGTTGCTTGGGACAACTTAATAATCAAGATAAGTATTCTCTATGTGTATTTAACTCTACAATGTTATTTAATTATTCACTATTATGTTTATGAAAATCAATGCATGCTAGATATGCATGTAGTGGATCTTGCTCCAGTTGTTTTTGTTTGAATTATACATTTGCACATGTGTTTTTATTTATATGAATTTGATGAAGTGGGTTGAGTTTTGGTAAAAATCCCCATAAGTGTAGTCATGTTCCCTTCCTTACGTTGGGTGGATGAGAGGGGACGTGACATCCCATTTCTAAGTTCGTCAATATTCCTCACTCAATAATGTTGTTTCATTGATTTACCTTTTTCATTTTCTCTATAATCAATGTCCATTTCTAAGTTCGTCAATATTCCTTACTCAATAATGTTTTTTCATTGATTTACCTTTGTCATTTTCTCTAAAATGTTGATTATAGCTATCCAACTCATGATCCCTCACTTATGGGCTGGTGCAAGCTAATGCTGGCCACTCATGATGCATTAGTCACAATGGGCTCCTAGAAAACAAAAAATATGAACGTCAAAAAGCAATATTAGAGCTACCTACACAACTTTTTGGAATATGGTGCAAGAAGATGAAACGTAGACAATCGGATTACCTTTCAGAATATATCAATATTATTTATGGAAATTAAGTATAACTCCCAAAACATGGGGTTCTCCTAAGGTTGGTATGTTATTTTTTTAAGAAAACATAATGAATATGTTTGTGTTAGTTCCCTGGTTCGGTATGCAAATGGTGGAATTTTGTGAAAAAAATATATATACAGTCATAGAAAATGGGTCGTTCTAGTGCGCTATTTTTCCATATTTATTTATATTAATTTTTATTTTTTTTAATTAAGAAAGTCAGCCAAGCCCTACAATGACTAGGTCGAGCGTTAGTCCACAACATCATGGTCTTAAAATAATCAATGAACTTTTTTTTAGGATGTAGGTGTTTGTGTGTACTTGTGTGGGTTCTTTTTCGTTTTCAAAATAGGTGAGCCAATCAAAAGTTATAGACGAAAGAAATAACCTACTTTTTGTGTAAGATTGACGTTAGTGCAATTGAAATTAATTAAAAAATAGGAACAAATAATATATTTAATAAAAAATTACATATTCGGAATCTGCACGCATAGTTCTACAAGTGTGTGCAATTTCATTAGAAGTGGACTAGTGTAGCATACGCAGA